>JAJOZX010012072.1:22500-107480 GCA_023014485.1 Bathynomus jamesi | reverse complement strand
AAGAGAGAGAGAGAAAGTGCCAATTTTCAGCAATACAAATGCCATCTGAGGACTGTACTTTGATGGAAGAAAGGACAAAACCAAGGCCAATTTGAAAAAAGGAAAATAAGTACTATGTTGAAAAGATCATCAAAAAACATGCATCTCTCATCTTAGAACGAAGATTGGAATACCTTGCTCATATTACTGTTTCATCAGAAACATGTGCAATAGAAGCCAGCATCATAGAGTGCCTACAAGAGAAAGATTTTCCAATGGATTCTATTGCAGCAATAGGATGCGATGGTACTAATATCAGTACCAGTTTCAAAGGTGAAGTGATTTGCTTGCTTGAACTGTGCTTAGGCCATCCTCTACAGTGGATTATTTGCTTATTGCATACTAATGAGTTACTATTACATCTACTACTACACATTGATGGTGTGACACATGGTTCAAATTCTTTTTCTGGTCCCATTGGCAAAGCACTGGCTAAATGCAAACTTAACCCTATTTTACAGTTTGAGCCTATCAAAGTTCAAGAGCTTTTGCCAATAATCATCAATATAAAAGCTTTGAACAAGGACCAAAAGTACCTCTTCAAGATGTGTCAAGCAGTATCCTCAGGCGAGTGCCCAATAGATCTGGCACAACATAATCCTGAACCTATGTCAAATGCTATATGGCTTACAACTGCAAACCAAATTCTTAGATCATATGCGAGTACAAGTAATCCTTCAAATGAACTACTGTATGCACTTTGGCAACTTGTGATAAGAGTTTACGCACCAATGTGGTTCAGCATCAAGACTTCTCCATTGTGCTATAATGGAACACAACACTTATTTCAATTGGTAAAATGCTCCCGCTACATGCAGGTAAAGCAGAAACAGATTGTATCTGATGCCATTGGACAAAACAGTTACTTTGCACATCTTGAAAATATATTACTTGCTATGTTAACAGATGTACAACACTGCATTCAAGAACTTACATTGAGAATAATCCTAGCAGCACATTTACAGCAGAAAGAAGGGAACCTACCTACAATCAGGCAGTTCAGGATTCCACCCATCAACTACACTGATCTCACAGAGTAGCAGGCAATTAAGATAACAGAAAAAAAAAGCTTGCCCCAGAGCCCAGGAGAACCATGCTCCACCACTGATGAAACATGTGATCTGTGGCCCATCTGGAGACCAAATCCAGGGCTTGCTGGAGGAGAAATTCAAGGAAGGTGGATTGGGAACTGGAGCATTATATGGCAAAGTCAACATTGAGGGTGGCTATAATCCCTGAGGACAGAGCCATGACCATGTTGTCAATCAGCAAAGCGAAACAGATGACACTCAGGAACCCCTTCCTCCTGCGAGTATACAGAGGAGAAGGAAGTACTACCTACCTGGACACAAAAGGAGAGAAAATAAAAAGTTAGAGATGAAGGACATGAGGAAGCCTCAGAAAACCAAGAGATATAGTTTTTGGCAGATCCACCACTGCCAGGTGGTGTCATATGTCTTCTAAAATTGTGATACTGGTGCCACACCAAGCACCAAGAAACCATCTCAAGAAATTTGGAGAGGCAGCTAGTGAGGGCTATTGGACAGTAGTTAAGGGGAGATATTGGGTCCTTACTGGGTTTAGGAAAGGGGAGCACCACTGCTTCCCTCCAACAGGCTGGGAAGGTGCTCTCCACCCAAACCCAATTATAGAGGATAAAGAAAAAAAAAAATTTAATTGGTGGAGCATATCAAAATGAATGCCTTCAAGGCTGGGAGCAGTTACCACAAGAAGCCAATGCTGAACACAGTTCCATTATAGAAAAAAGGCAGTTATGAGGGAAATTATTGGGAGCCTGGAAACAGTGAGGGGAGCAAGCAAAGCCTTACATCTGAGGAAAGTGGGGTCACAGTGGTCATGTCAGGAGATGGAAGTAATGGTTGAGCCAAACCAAGGCTTCAGCCACTGCAGTAGGGAACACAACTGGGCATCCATCTAACATAAGAACAGGAGGATGAGGAGGGGACTTGCCAGAAATTTTCCAAATCTTCTTCCAGATTCAGGAGGAAGGGGTGTGGGAAATAAGAGAGGAGACATAGGGGTATGAAGTGGAGCAGGGTGAATCTGATTTCTTGGGTGGGAATGAAGGAGAAAATGCCAGGGGTATCAGGTCAAGGAGGGAGCAGCATGGAAGAGAAGGGAGGGTACAAAGCAAGGTGGGGGTTGAATCCAGTTTCCAGGGTGGAGGCGGAGATGATGGCAGGGCATTGGGAGGTCAAGGAGGGAGTGGGCAGTGAAGGGGGGGAAGGTGGATGTCAGCTTGAACTTGAATTTTGGAAGCTGCATGACCACCATCAGGAATGGAGGAAAGAGAACAGTAGCAAAGAGAGGTGGGGAACACAGAGCAGCAGGCAAAATGAGAGGAATCACTGGAGGCAGGAGGAAGAGAACTGTTTTTTTGAGGGAATAAGAGGATGAGGAGACAGGAGGCCTGAGCAAGGAAGCTTGGCGGAGGGACCCAAATGTTGTGGACTGGTGATGGGTCATTTAACAGGAGAGAGAGAGGAGGGGAGGAGGGACCAGAAGAGGGAGCAGTTTTTTTATATATACAGTATGCCAAAATGTCAGCAATGGTTTCAGGAGAGGGGGTAAACAGGCTAGATACTATTGAGGTGGAGCAGATGAGGACAGTAGAATTAGAAGTTCTGGGGGGATGGGTGGGTGGAAAGAAGAACATGGGGGATGAAGATAATGAAAAGGTTGATATAGAGGATGGGATAGGGGAATGGGTGGATGAGGCCTGATCAGGCCCAGAGCAATAGTGAGAAAGAGGATGGTACAGGAGTGACCAAAGTTCAAAGCATATGGAAAGTAGTAGGGTGGGAAGGATGCCAAGTTTGAGTGAAGGTAAAGCCTAGACAAATGAAGTTGACCTTGTCAGATTCCCAGACCGTAAGGACCTCACAATCAAATAAGTAGGTTGGACAGAAAGAGGAGAAAGCAGCATGGTCATCTCCACAGTTGGCACAGTGGGGAGGATTGGAGCAGGAGGAACCATGCATCAGAGCTGCGCAATTAACACAAATACCAGAGGTACTTTGACATGTCTTACAGATGTGATCCAAACCTCTGGTAAGTAAAACACCAGCATGGTCTGGGGATATAACGGTGGACTGGAAATCAGAGAGAATACAGCTGTAAATGAAATGAAGCATGACTCATTTTCCCTCTTCATAATATGTAGGGTCATTGTGCAAGTTTATGCCTACTGCAGGGCCGTAATTATAACTATAGTTATCTTATGGTTATGCTCATTTTGGGGCTGACCGAGCTTTTCTTGCCAGCTCCAGTGCCTTCTAAAGGTAGAAGGTTCCAGAGACACGCAAGGTAAGCACCCTTTTCTGCATTAATTTTCATGTAAATGTTAGTTTGTAACAATTATAACAACTTATTTCCACATACCCAATTGTGTAGCCACTTATATTATGTATCTTTATTAGCGTATGTAGCAATTTTGGTTAGGTTAGTGATTGTGCTTATTTCTCTCTCACGCAAGGGAGCTACGAGCCTTAAACTGAGACTCAACTCTAAACATAGAGGGTCAGAATTGACAATCACCACCCTGAACAACAGAAGCCTTACTACATCTTGGAACCCCTGCAACCAAGTGTCATCATCCTATTGGATAACCTGGGGTCATGGCAAATTAGCTGTCTAATCAAAACCATCTTAATGAGTATTTAAGCACATTTAAGATTTATTTAACTTATTTAACTCATATTTTGTCACAATTTATTCATTTCCTCATTTATTTGTATTATTTTTAATCTATAACTTAATATATATATATATATATATATATAATTATTTTTCCCAAGTGTTGTTGATCCCTTTTTAAAAGAACCTCATCAACCAACATCCCCTGACACCATCCCTAATTTTCTCAGGTAACTAGGAACAGTTGGGTAGTAAACATGGGTCAACTTCTGAGAGGAGAGGTTGGTGTGAAAATCTAACTCAGAGCATTCCAAAAGATGGGGGCATGAACTACACCCAGACAAGTATTAAAGGAAGTGGAGAAGGCAGTGCAGGGGAACAGAAACCAGGATTGAGGGATGAAACCTTCTGGTACTGGGCCCTGGAGGAGACTGCCACCACAAAAGAGCAATCATTCTGGGCCCACATCTGTCAGGGATCACCACAACAGGAAGTGAAGTCATCATAGCTCTCAAAAACATCCCACTATAAGAGAGGAGGAGAGGCAAACTGAGAATGAGAAGCTGAGAGTAGTCAGGGTCAGAGCCATCAGCCCCTATGAAGAGGTTGAGACACTTGCAGGGATAAGACACACAAGCAGTCTTAGAATGAGGATGATGCAAATTTTCCATAGTCAGATGAGGTACAACACCCTCAAGACATGGTCTTCCAGTGGTAGAGGACTCTAGGGCCTGGTTGCCTACCACCTGAGTGCTAGAAGAAGAGTTGATTTTATCTATAAAATTTTTGAGTAAAGAAAATGGACCCAGGGAGACAAGAAACTGCCTACTGGTGAGAAAGGGAGGCCGAGCACAAACTACAGGGAATGGGATACTTCATCCCAAGGGTACACACCAGTGGTTTGTGGGACCTCATGCAGTGGCGTATCAAGGGAGGGGCGAGAGGGGCGACCGCCCCGAGCAGCACTTCCCAAGGGGTGGCAAATTACTATCAGGCGGGCGCAGTATGCAAAATTTTGGGTTTTTATGTTTTAAAATGCAACCCTCCAAAAAATTATATCTCATCATTGTTGCACGTTATTTGTGTACAAAATATCCATGGTTTTGATGAAAA
This sequence comes from Bathynomus jamesi, assembly GCA_023014485.1. Taxonomy (NCBI): domain Eukaryota; kingdom Metazoa; phylum Arthropoda; class Malacostraca; order Isopoda; family Cirolanidae; genus Bathynomus; species Bathynomus jamesi. The sequence continues at coordinate 102,671 of JAJOZX010012072.1, read as the reverse complement.
ATCATCATTAAATGCTATATATGCCACCTCAATGCCACTATTTCCACAAATAGTTGCGTTAAATTTTCATATTAGAAAGGTTGCCAGCCCTATTTTTCAGACTTTCCCTATATTATTTAGGTTAGGCTTTGCATTCTTTGAGCTTTGATGATGTTAATAATTAATGGTTGTTTTATTTTGCAGATACCCTACTGAATTAGCAAACATGAGCAAATGACAGAGACTGAGTGGTGCTGCATACAAGAATCTTCACGAAAAAAGAGAGGAGGAAGCCAAGCGTGCTGCTAAGCGATTTCATCAGTTAATGGGATTCTCAGACACACCTTCAGTGCCTTCTGGGAAGCAAGGAGGTCAACCGCAATGTGATATATCTTTAGAGATAGATGTTCAAGCGGCAACTTCAAGTGAACCCCCAAATAATCAGGATCAACCCTCATCTACATCACAAAGTCACCCACCCACCCATCACCCACAGAGTCTGTTTAACAATTCTGGCAACTGGCCTGTTCCAATGATGGACAATTTGAGAATCGAACTCATTAAACGTGGACCATCACATTTGAAAAACATGAATGGACCCTTTCCAGCTGATTCAAACAATAGGTCAATGTCAAAAGTTTGGTATTTCAAAACTTTGGAAAATGGCGAAAAAATTGAAAGGTCATGGCTAATCTTCTCACCTTCAAAATGTAGCTTGCATTGCTTTTGCTGTCGTCTCTTCAACATCATCTCCAGTGCATTTGGAAAAGAAAAAGGATTTTTTGCCTGGAGGAAACTGAATCCAAGAGTACCTGAACATGAAAACATTCCATATCATACCCAATGCTTTGAACAATGGAAAGAGTTGTCTATGCGCCTTCAGTTGAATGCTACAATAGATAATGCACATCAGTTGCAAATAAAACATGCTACTGCTAAGTGGAAAGAAATACTGAGACAAATTTATTACTGCATCATTCTTAGCAAATAAGATCTTGCATTCCGAGGGCACCGAGAGAACTTAAATGAAGAAGCTGGGCTAGCTGGCAATTCTGGAAACTTTTGGAGTTATAAAACTAATGGGCAAATATGACCCAGTAATTAGGGAACATCTTACCAAAAATACGAATGACTGACAAGATATCCACTATGTATTTGTCACTAACGTTTAAAATGAGTTCTCACACTAATCAGCTGTAATGTTCAAAAATGTATAATTGATAATGTGTCTAGTGCAAAGACTTTGCAATAATTTTCGATAGTACCAGATATATCACATATTGATCAGATGTCTCAGGTATTCGCTATGTGTCGATTAAAGATGTAATGTAGAGGTGAAGGAATCCTTTGTTAATTTTATTAAATTAGAGGGAGACTGCTGAGGCAGTTACTGATCTCATTGTCACTAAGCTCCGTGAGGATGGCCTGGATATCCAGAATTGTTATGGTCAGGTATGACAATGCTGCTACGATGGAGGTATTCATATGGAGTTCAATGCAGAATTCTTGATGTTAGCAAACACCTGTTTTCATTCCTTGCAATCCATCGCTGAACTTGGCTGGAGTTCATGCCGCGGACTGAGTCCTAATGCTGTAACTTTTTTTGGAACAATTGAACGAATTTTCATCTACTTTTCTTTCCTATACTCATTGTTGGGATGTCTTAACAAAACATTCCAAAATCACTGTCAGCGAGTCTCTGATATGCGGTGGAGTGCTAAGTATGAGTGCTAGAATGAGTGGCTAAGAACTTGACTCACGTTGTTAGTGCCTTGGAAGAACTGAGTGAAGGGGTCTCCGAAAATCTGGACACAAAGGGCGATGCTGAAGCTCTGTTGACCTCCATCATGTCATACATATTCATTGTGTACTTATTTTCTGGGATCCAGTGCTGAAAGAAACGATTCAAAGAAAGGGACTGCTTTGGACGTGTGCATTAAAAATGAACTCTTTATCCGTGTTTTTAACTAATGAACGAGAGGCAGTAGTATCAAATGCTGCAGATGCCGCTGGAGTTCTGTAATGAAATGGATATCAGTATATACCCAGAGTCAGGAGACAGAGAAGAATGCCTGGAGAGCAAGCTCATGATGCTGGATTGACCGTGCAGAGGATGTACGCAGAAATTTTTTGAAATCATGGATCATTTATAGCAGAAATGAAAAACGCACAGTTTTGCGTAAAACATGAATGATCGCTTTGATTTCTGTCTCCTTCGTCCTTTTGAATCAGTCCAAAGATTAAGAAATTAATACCAAGGTCAATAATTTTTCTTCCATCTACAATGACATTATCCAGGAAGTCACTGGAAGAAATAAAGCATTGCGCAGACATTTGCTCAGTTTCGAAAGCATAAGCGTCAACGATGATCCAAAGAACTGGGATATGTTAAAACTACTTCAGTGGATCGTTAAATGGGATCTAGTGGAATCTTTGCTCATATAACAATTGCCTTCGGATCTGTCTACTACATGCATGTCCGTGGCAAGTTGCGAAGAAGTTTCTCGAAACTGACTTATAAAAAATTACCTCAGTCAACTATAAGTCAATCTAGACTGAGCAATTTGGGCGATTATTTCAATTGAACGCGAAGTTGCAGAGACAATGGACATAGAAAAAATCATTCATGAATTTTCTGTTATGAAAGTCCGAAAATTTACTAGGCATTATACATTATATATTTAGTTAAAATTATGTAGTTTATTATTTACACACTTATGTTATTGTTAAAATGAAGTTGTTTATTTAAGTTTTTCTCTAATAAAGTTTGTTTGAAGTGTATTTTTGTAAAGGAATCATTTTAAAATTGAAAAATTGTTGAGGGGGGAGGGGCGTGGCATTTTCGCCCCAAGCGGCAAAAAGTATTGGTACCCTCTGACCTCATGATACAAATTTTGCCCCCAATGGCACAAAGACCCCAGCCCCACAATCCCACCAGCCTGGACACCCAACCAGCCAACATGGTGACATCTAAGGGCCCACCTCCAGAGGACAGTTTCTGGAGACCCATATTGGGAGCCAAAGACCTTGGTGGCTCTTAGTCTAGTCTCCTCAATAGCCTGTCCAGCATGGGTGACCCTTCAGGGGCTGAGTCCCCACAGCCCACTGGGTCAGAACAGAAGCCCCACCACCACAACAAGGTGGCCACTCTGGGAGAGGGGGGTAGAAAAATGGGAGTTCCAGCACTTCCTGACTCCTGCCTAATGTTTCCACCAGAGTACTTCCCTGGTCAATTGGTGTCTAATCTCCTCAGATGACCATTTGACCTTTGACCTCTAGAGCATGCCAGGACAAATCATGCATTCATTCAACACTTGACTTGCCATCCTTATTAGGAGTTAATTTACAGAATGTGGTGGTGATATGTAATACAGTGCCCGCGAAAAGTATCCGATCACCCTTGAAATTTGTATTTTTTACATAAAAACAATGTTTAATGTATCTAACCTTATATAGTATTTGTCATCTGTCCTTTGGTTTGGATGACTTGTTCTAGACGTTTTTGGCATGGATTTAATCAAGTTTTGACAACTTCACTGATATTTCCTTGCACCATACCTTTTTATGGCCTCTTTTAATTTTTCGACTGAGCCAGTGTCGTGGCATTCAACCTTATTTTTTTTATTAGCCACAGATTTTCTATCGATTGAGATCTGGACTATTACCAGGCCAATCCAAAATATCAAATTATTGTCATTAATCCATTTTGTCACTATTTTGGCCATTTTGTTTGAACTTGTGGCTGGTTGTGACTGTGACATGGTGCACCATCATGCATGTATGTTTTTGTCCTTTGGATTGCCATTGCCATTGGAAGTTTATCCTGTAGCATTGCTAAATACCGTGCACCATTCATAGTTGTGTTCTTCGGAAGAAAATATAAGTTTCCACGCCCATAGTAACCGAAACAACCCCCCATCACACTTGGAGGGTGTTTCATTGTCTTTAGGGTGTATTTAGGGTCCATCCTATTTGAGCCAATAGGCCGGCGAACCTTTTTTGGACAACTTCTGAATGTCAAAAATGTCGACTCATCGCTAAATAAAACCTTCTTCCAGTCATCAACAGTCCAATGAATGTATTTTTTACAAAATGCGACACGTTTTTTACGCATTTTTTCATTAATGAACGGTTTCTTAGCAGCATGGCGAGATGGTAATCCGAGTTCTTTTGGAGCCGCTCCTGGATAGTTCGTTCAGAAACACCAGATAACAAATTATTCATATTAAATTTTATTTCTTTCGCAGTTATTGTTGGGTTTTTTCAATACTAAACGTTTCATAAGTTTGTCTGTTCGCGAATTTGTTTTTCTCGGTCTGCCAGATCGTTTTTTAGGGACTGGCGTGGTTAGGCCACCATTGTTCTTAGCCCGTGAAACCCATAAATTAACGGTACTTTGGGATATGTTTAATTCCTTAGCTATCTGTCTCTGTGATTTCCCACATGCATGCAAAGCAACAATAGCACCTCGACAATCACTCTTAAGTTGTTTTTTAGCACACATTATATATAAATTTTATTTACACCACTTTCTGTAAAAAAAAAAAAAAAAATCAAGAAATTTACACAAACAGTGAAATCTGACAAATTTGACACACAGCCACCCGCAACGAAGGCTACCAGAACACTAATTTGAGAATGCATTGGATAGCTCTCATATCAGCGAGCAACCTCAAAGTTACCAGATGTCGCTAGAACAAATAGAAAGTGAATTACGTGTCTCTGAATATCAAGAGAAAATATTGTATTTTCTTGAGTGATCGGATACTTTTCGCGGGCACTGTATACACCTTACAATAGTAGGGAAATGAAAAAATCTATTCATATTCAATGAAGAACTTCATTCAAATATAAATACAGTGCAACAAAACTTACAAAAAGACATCATTTAACATGAACACTAACTCAGAGCCATTTTGTATTTACTGTATTTATACAATATATGCACAAATTAAGAATTCCATGATGGAAAAACTATGCATGTTTACAATATGGTATCGTATGTGGTACCTTTATTTCATAATTAAATATACATTATTAATTAATTGAATTAAATACAGTAAACCCTCAATTTAATGGACCCCGATGTAACGGATTTCGGATTTAACGGACCGGACAAATAATAATACAGTACATTAATTAATAATAATTTCAAAAAATTAAAAATTAAAAAAAAAAAATTAAAAATCTTAAACGCCGCACCATTGCTGGCAACTGGGAAACAACTGAAGATGATGTTCAGCAATGGCTTGAAAATGATGAAGGTGATCCTGGCTACCAAGTCCTCACTGAAGAAGAAATTGTGGATGAGGTTCTACATGGCAAGGCAGGGGAAGAAGACGACATTGAGGAAGAGCAAGTTACACCAGCATGGCCTAGACTGTCTGAAATGAGGAATCTCATGGACATCGCCATCCACTACATAGGAACATCTTCTGACCCTGAAATTGTCCCTTACTATGAACATTTTTGGCAGTTCAGGGCGATTATAATTAAGAAACATCAGAGTGGCAAACAACTGAAGCTGGATGCTTTCTTTAAGTAAACTTCACCGACTCCCACTCCTATTTCACCTCCAACTGCTTGTACATCACAACCATCTACAAGCAAACAGATGATACCAGTGCCTCCATTTGTGCACATTTCAGAAGAATCTGAAGCTGAGGATTTCCCTTCACCTCTACCTTCAGATACTGAATAAAGACTACTGTACTACTACCACTATGGTCACGGCAAAATACTCTTCAACTACACTGTCAAAAAGGTGAGTAAATATTACATATTCTTTATTATAATTTAATAATTTTATATTGTACAGTACTGTATATTGTATTAAAGCTTTTTTTTACATTAAAAACAATAAAAATGGTAAAAAATGGCCCCCCTAGGTTACATTCGATTTAGCGGAATTTCTGCATTAGCGGACACCCCTTCCCCTCTATTAGTCCGTTAAATCAAGGGTTTACTGTATCTACAAAATTGCCTCAAAATTGGTGACATAACCTATTGGGAATGAAAATAATTACTATACATACATAGAATCCATACATAGGCATCAGGCCTTCATAACAAGAAAACCAAATTTATTATTTCGTATTCAAAATTTTCCACTGCTGACTCGTGAAAATTACTTTGAGAGAAGAGTCAATGAACTTTGCAAAATCAGCAAATAATAAAAGACAAAGATTATATTATAGCAGCTCGCTCGGAGCTTGCTTATGTTACAGTGATGCTTTAAGCAAGGAAGATGTAGTTTATCTTCCTATAAGTTCTGAGTGAAATTCTCATAATATAAAACCTAATAACTATAAAAAGGATAGGCCTATTCCTTCAGGTATTTAAATAGTGACTGCCTATATTAGTTACATCAAATCAACTCATTGTGTAACTCCATCGTACCACAGTCCTACACCAAAAAAGATTGTCACACCCTACATCTAAACAGAAGTGAGGCCCAACAAAATAATAATTAGTGATGGGACGATACCAAAATTTTTAACGATTCCGATTCCGATACCACTAAAAAGTCTCAATTCCGATACGATTCTCGATTCCGATTCTCAATATTTTTAAATATAATTCTATACTTGTTTTTCTGGAAATTGTCATATTTTACTCTGGTAAGATTAACTATTTACATTATGAGTATGGTAATATAAATTATAAATTATAATAGATTGGTTTAAAAATAAAAATCAACTGTAAGTTGTAACAATTCATTTTAATCTTCTTGATTACACATCATGGATATACATGTTTTAATGTATAGCTACAATACAATAAAAATAAAATTTGTTATCCTCTTTCATTTAAATTTTAAAGTTTACATTGCAAAACTGGTTCAATTAAAGTTAAAGAATCGTTTTAAGAATCGGAAATCATGGTACAATTCTCTCGATTCCGATTCCTGAAAAATGCTCGATTCTTCCGATTCTCGATTCCGATTAATCGTCCCATCACTAATAATAAGATAAGGCAATTCCTTTCTTTACCATTAAGCAGCGCAAATACCGAAGGCAAATAAACAAAGAAGTCCTTTGAAGACCTACATATACATAACTCTCTAACGAAAAAATGTAGGGCTTTTGTCATTAACTCTCCACTGTAATCTGCTGGAAATTTCCAATGGATGAGAGTATCAGGCAATCAACCCATAGCCCTATATAGTTTTTTCACAGCATTATTCAAGTTCACCAGAGGGCTGCACTACTTTGATTTCCTTTGAATAGAAAGAGTAAATAATCTTAATGGCAGGCTGGATATTTGGACTCAACATGGCATAAATTATGTCCTCCCTTTCTTGTCCAGCAAATATCATCTTTATGTGGAAAATAATTTCTTCATTTTTAATCTTTTCCAACTCCTACTCTAAGTAAAATTAGACTCCCTGAAGAGGTCAAGAAGCTAATTTGATAATTACTGAACTCCTCTTAAGTATCTACAATTATCCCAAGCAAAAACCATACATCTTTTCATTAAAAAGTTGTGTTTGTGGAGGTCTTCAAAAGACCTTGTTAAGTAGGTTTTTGGTTAATGTTAAATTTATTTGCCTTTGTATTTAGCACTGCCTAAGGGTAAAAAAGGAAACTACCATACTTTATCATCTCATTGGATCTTGCTTCTGGTTGAAGGGCACGCAGTTGCTCATCACACCTCACTCTCAATGTAGGTGATAGGGTTAAGCAATGAGTTTATTCAGTCTAATTAGCTAATACAGGCAATTCACTATGCCTAAATACATGAAGGAACAGGCCTATCCTTTTGTGTTATTAGTTTTATTTCATTAGTTTTTCACTCGGAACTTGTAGGAAGATTAAACAACTTCCTTGCCTACAGCAATGCTTGTCTCTAGATAGTTCTGGCTAAACTAATATAAATCTTTTTCTTTTAAATTCACTTACTTTGCAGTCTCCAGATGTCTAATTTTCATATTTTCATTATTTCTCCTCAAGTAATTTTCGTAAGTTAACAATGGAAAATTTTGATATGAAAAAAAAAGGTTTTTCTTGTTATTATGCAAGCCCAATGCCTACATATTTGGTTCTAGATATAGCAATTTTTTCCCATTCCCAATAGGCTTTGTCACCAATGCTGAGGCAATTTTGTAGTTATTTAAATACACAATTAATAATTTGTATTTAATTATTATGAAATAAAGGTACCATATATGATACCATATTGTAGGCATGTATAAGTCTGGGTCTGAATTGGGCTTTGTTTTGAACTGTAATGTAAAGCGTGTGACAGGCATGCATAGTTTTTCCATAGATACTCGTCTTATTGTCATTGTTGACTGGCAGATTGCTGTCCTATTCAATTCTATTAATTCTGAATAAACTAAAATTCTCTTGAATACTATCTAAAGTCTAAACCTGTATCCAATTCTTTGACTTTGGTACAATTCTATGGTATCCTCTTTTACTCTTCATTGTTAAGTTTCATCAAACCTGCTAGAGAGATACAGGTAGTTTATTAGCCAGCCACAACTTGCTCTTTTGAAACAAAAATGCTCCATGCAGGAATCATAAAAAGCTCTTGGTATCAAAATGTGACCAGCATTAGTTTATTGCAAACTAGACTTTGCTACATCCCTTTTAACAGTTCCTCCAATACCATCACAAGCATTTTTGCCATGAATGGCAGCAAAGAAATTTCACTAAGCCTTCAAACCAAAATCCTATTCATTATAGCACAGATAATAAAAAGAAACTCCAAGGTATATGAATAGTTTTCAGCAAAATCTCCTAGTACAAGAAATTCAAGAAGAAGATTGTTCCAATGTTTTTGTATACTGAAGGACTTTTTTGCAATGTAGTTATGATGAGTGAGAGATCATTTCTGAAATAATTTCACTGAACTCATCTGCAGGAGCTATATTTTTCTGCAGCATTGGTCAACTGAACATATTCTACTGAATCTCTGTCTGTCAAGATAGACATATTAAAAAAGTTCATTCCACCCATTTTACCAGGACATTCTCAACCAGTGATGTACTCGAGACCACCATGGCCAAAAATAAAGATTCTAAAGAGGTTATTCTTAGTTTGTGACATTTTTTAGCAGTTAACTGCCTACTTAAACAAGATGTGTTTGTTGTACTTGAGGAACATCAACATACTCAGCAGTAATGCAATCAAGACAACCATGGCTGAGACCAAGACTGAGACCAGAAAAAAAGGGCTTGAGTCCTACATCACTGTTCTTGATACTCTAGTAACATGCACTTAAAGAATCATTGGAATCACAAACACTTTTGTCAATAAAGATGTGTTAAGTCAACCTTTTTTTACCAATTGAAAATATTAGTTTAGGATTTTCATGGTAGGTATTAACACCAACTGAGTGCGTGCCTTTCCTCCAGCAATCGCATAACATTTAGGTCTCAAATTCATTGATGAAAAACCTACACTATCATCAATTTCTTTAAATACAGTATTTCATATAGAGTTCTTTCAAACTGCTTAGTAAGAAGTATTTTTGCTTGTACTCCTTTTCACCAACTTTGTTTCTTATACTAACAAAATCAGATTTGCCTGCACACAACCAACTTACTTCATCATCAACATAGAATGCCTTTACTTTAGATACTGTCTGTTCACCCAATTTTTTACAATTACTGTACTTGAGAACCTCAGGAAAAGTGCCACATCTACCCTTCAAAGATCTGGCTTTGCAACAAGATAACTGATTGCACCAAAAGGCTCTCGTCTTTGAAATTGTAAAAGGTCACAGATTAAGTATTTGAAGCCATTGTTGATAGGAAGATGTAGAATTGAATTCTTAAGCGAGATTAATCACGAGTGCCTCATATCTGGAAAAAAACAAGAAATGGAGATACATAAATGGCTTGTTTTAACTGGTTCTGTCATGCTTGCATGATAAGTTCATTTGAAATAAGCTAAAACTAGACAAAATGGAGATTAGATAAATTTGTAATACAGTGAGGCCTTGCATAACGAATTTGATTTGTTCCAGAAGGTCATTCGTTAACTGAAAAATTCATTATGCAATGCATTAGTTCAATGGGATTTTTAGTAATTCGTTCCAGAGCCCAAATTTTGACCCTTTTTGCGCTTGTTTACCCATTTTTTAAAGGTTTTTTAGTGTAGTGTGTTCTTATTGTTATATTAATGTTATTCTATATATATATTTTAAATAAACATGGTAAATAAATAAATTAAACATGGTTAAAAATAAACTTTATCTTTATTATGTGCACTGTAATTAACTTTATTTAGCACCAATAATGCTTAAAAGCATTAATTATTATTTATTCACTATATTAATTAATGATGATATAATGATAAATCACTGTAAAGCAAAATTTAAAAAAAATTGATAGCAACTGTACACAACTGCTCACAACAGCTACCAACCTCCAACTAAACAGAAAATGTGTTATTACGTTTTTCGTTACCAAATTCATTCTGCCTCACTGTATAATCAAATTCAATCAGAGTACCTTTATATTATAAATATAAGTTAACCAATCTATTGTACCACATTCATGCTTTATATTTAGCATTTAGATGTGTAAATTTACATTCATTAAAGCTAATTGAAGGGTTCTACATCAGTTTCACAGTTTTTACCTTTCCATGTCTTTCTCCATTAGGTTGATTTTCTTGAATGGTCTGGCATCATCTGGAACTTTTGATGAAAATGTTTCTTCTAACCATCTTTTGAGAGATGATAAAGCGCTATTAATTTTTCAGAAGCCATCTTTGACTGACCTGCCAGTGTTCAAGCCATCTGAAAATGAAGTTTTATAATATCAAACATTTAGAAAAGAAATTATTCTAGTATTGCATATTCTATCTTTGATATACTTTCACTCTTGTTTATTATATATCATTAAATTTAAATGGCATTTCTTTGAATACTTAAGTAATTTCACTGGGGTGTCAGCAAGCTGTTCAAGAGTTATGCTGAGTTTTTTCTCTATTAATTCCTACTTCATCATCATCATCACCACCACTAATTGAATGTTTTGCTGGAGACTTGCGAGATGCAAACACTTCACTTGAACTTTGTTTTGAGGTTCTGAATAAATTATGTTGGTCATGTTGGTTGATTTTTCAAACAATTTGTACAAACTAGTGATAAATGACAAACTATCTAGTCATCCCATAAGTAATGTCATTTTTTTATCAGAATTTGAAGGACAAAAAAAAACTTAACTGAAACTTTTTAATCTAGTATATATTTTCCATCGGAATCAATGACACACTGCCAACATCCTACAAGCTTTTCAATGCCATGTTTATAAAATTCAGGCGGTTTTGAGGCAAAAAATGTACAAAGACTGGTGTGCAAGTCATCTAAAGAAGTATACTGTTTCTCGTCAAGATAGTTTTGCAGACTCCTGAAGAGATGATAATCTGAAGGTGCAAGGTCTGGAGAATATGGAGGATGTGGAAGTTTTTCCCACCCAAGCTCCTCAATTTTTGTAAAAGTGATCCGAGCAGTATGAGGACGTGCATTGTCATGGTGGAACACGATTCCTTTCCGATTAACCAAAGGTCTCTTTTCTTTTAGTGCAGTGTTCAATCAATCCAGTTGTTGAGAGTAGACTTGAGCAGTGATTGTTTGGTTGTGTGGTAAGGTTTCAAAGTGTATTACACCACCTTTATCCCACCAAACACTAAGCAACACCTTCCAAGGGTGAAGATTTGGTTTTGACTGTGGTGTCGCTGGTTCTCCGGCACAAACCCACTGTCAACAGCGCTTAACATTCTGGTACAGTATCCACTTTTCATCACCAGTCACTCAACAGTGCAAAAATGGACCTTGGAGTTCACAGGAATGAAGAGCTGTGCTAATGTTTACCCGCACCCTCAGATTGTCAACTGACAATTCATATGGCACCCATTTTTCTCACTTAGGCACTTTCCCGAGTTGTTGCAAATGTCGATGGATGGTGGACATGGATGAATTGAGTTTCTGGGCCAATTCTTCAACAGTTGTTGAAGTCTTCTTCAAATGCAGCTAACAGCAGGTCATCATAAAACTCAGCAGGGAATCCAGTGTGTGCTGCATCTATCAAACAGTAGTCATCATTCCTAAACTTTTGAAACCATCTTTGACATTTCCTCACATGCAGAATATCGTTGCCATAAACATCCTGAATGTTTCGCGTTGCTTCAGTAGCACTATTCCCTTTTTTGAACTCGTAAAGCATTATATGCCTGATATGCTCTTCTGATACCGCCATGTTTATGAGTGGTTCACATAAAGCAAAACACACACATTCACTGGTCAAGGTCTGTAAAGTACCCTATGTAGCGAAACACGATAGATCTCCTCTTAGATATAACCTTCAGAAAATTTATGCTTAAACTGAGTAGGACTAGTTTAAACTTAATCTATTGTAAAAAAAAATGATATTACTTATGGGATGACCTGATAATTGAAATTTTTCTGATTGCTACATTGTTCAATTGTAGCTAATTAGAATGCTTTGGCATGTTGATTATTTCAAGGAAGCTGATTTATAAAACAATTCTTAAATTATGCAAATGTGTAAATAAAGATTATGAAAAATTGAAAAGTTTTATTGGCCTTTTAAATGGTGTCCAGACTACAGACACAAATAGAGTACAGTAAAACTCATGAATGCTAAATAAAGGTATATTATTCACAAGTATTACTTGATCTTAAATGCTTATGAATTCTTATGAATGCTTACCATATGAATTATGAATGAATAGCCTGGTCTTAAATTTTGGACCCATTTAATAAATTCTTTATTCTCTACAACTACAAATGGAATATTTGCTGAAAAGAAAAATCTGGCCATTTGCAAATCTAGTTGTTCTTTTTGATCTACAGTTGTTCTAACCACATATGGCATTATCTGACCTTGCATTTTCTTGGCTGGAGTATAATGAAAAAATGGTATGGAAGATTCAGAAGTGGTTGAGGTGAATGAAGTCTCACTACTGTCACTGTGAATTGTAGTGTCATCATGAACCAGGCTTTCAAATGATTTGCTTGAAGAGGGTCTACTCTCAAAACTGCCATGTCTATGTGTAGGAGGAGTTGCTGATGTAGCTGTATTTGTAAGCTCATCTGCTTCATCATCACAAGCCTGTACCCATTTTTTATTGCATTGATTTAAGTGATGTTTCACTCATTCTATTTTTTTCTAAAATACACATCCGCAGTATTTGCACTGAACTCTATTTGGCTGGTCACTCAACATTTTCACTTCATCCCATTTAGCAGCTTTAAGTCTGCCACCAGTATGTGCAGGTCTAACTTCAGGCATTATTAAATAGATATTAACTAACTAAAACTGATCTCTGAAAAAAAGATGTTCAAAAATAAGAATAATGTCTACTGTCTAGGCCTGTAAACAAATTGCTATAAAAATTCAGAAAAACATGCTACTGTGTTGATTCAAAATAGAACAAAAGCCACACTTCATGTTAAATGAAAACACAATACATTTCAACAGCACACTGCTATCTCCTTCAGTTGAAAGTGACCTTAAAACTGAAACAAAATATATAAATTCTAAAAATCATAGCTATAACTTTAATTTAAATTATGAAACCCAAAAACCCCAAAACCAACCCCAAAAACCCATAGACTTTGGGTTTTTGCCAACCCTGGTGTGTAGCATCACAATTGACATCACAATGAAGACCAATAAAGTGGCTTGACTGTCCCTAATAAATGGATTTAATAGCACAATAATTCAATTGTTCATTGTTTTTAGAAATTTGGCCCAATAATCTGGCTGCCCTATTACTGGAATTGACTGTGTGTGCGTGTATATACAATCATTCCTCCGTATTCGCGTGACCAACATATGCAAGACTGCCTATTCGCGAGAGAATAATAGTAACCATTAAATCAGCATCGGTGAGGGAAAGTCTGCCTATTCACGATTCAAATTGCCCGCCATCTGGTTGATGCGCAAAAGTGTACTAAATGCAGGTTCATCCTCACGCATCTGCTTCTCCCCACGTGCGAGTGAGAGCCAAGAGGTAGTCAGTCAGTGAGTTGCCTTCATTAGCAACGCATTGTTTGCGCTGAACTTTGCGTTTACTTTCATGATTTTGACATTATTTTGCCTTATTTTTTTATTAACTAAGGGTTCCAAGCGCAGTGTTAGTGGTATTGAGAGCACCCCTAAGAAAAAGGTGGTGGTACTGAGCCTTAGTGAAAAAATAAGTGTGTTAGATAGGCTTAAAAGTGGAATGTCCACCACGGCCATAGGGCAGGAATTCAGTTTGAATGAGTTGATGGTTAGGTCGATTCGCAGTAAGGAATGCGAAATTTGGAAGTGTGTGAAGGACGCCACTCCTCAAAGTGCTAAGGTAAGTTCTGTGGTGTGGGATGTGTATTTAGAAAAATTGAAAAGCAGTTGAGTATTTGGATTAATGAAATTGTAAATGAGAGAAAGAGTGTAGTCAACAGTTACGCTCTTCAGCAGCAAGCATTGCGAATCTATGAACACTAGGGTTATAACTTTTAGACTTTTTTTCAAATAAAAGATCTCCTGTATCATAAATCGATGAACTTTTGCTTAAAAACAATGAAAAAGACCCTAATTCCTCTCAGTTTTTAAAAAAGGTCACCCCCAAATCAAAAGTTTGAATCACCATAACCATATATTTACGTTACTACTCATAAGTATATAAATATATTATTATTAGAGGGCGGACTTTTAGGTTTTAACCTAAAAAATATTTTCGAATTTTTCAGTACGCTAATATATCGTGAGATCGCCCGAAAAATCACTTCCGGTACTCAAATTCGATGACTAATATCAATCCACCCATACAAGAAAATTCTAGAACACACGACATTGTTCTTCATGCACTCGCAAATTGTATAAAAGCACGAAATGAAATCAACCGAATCACTTGTGTCCAGTATTGCGCAATAGTTACTCAACTGTTCAGTTCAACTCAACTTCAGGTAAGCTTTTATTATTTGTAATATGTTCGCTTAATTAAAAAATGTAGCGAAATGTGGAATTCGCTTCTGCACTCTTGAACATTCCAGAACATTTTTAAAATTTATTAACCATAATAATTTGTTGAATTTTTCTCCCATTTTAACACGTAAACAAAAGCGTATCCAGAATGTTTTGTAGAGGGGAGTCAAACTCAAAAAATATATAGAGCCAAAAAATATTTGGTGATAAATATTTTCGTGAGACGTTCTATGGATGTTCTAAAAATATTTTCCAAAATTTTATCACCTAAAAAATAAATATTTGGTCATATTTTTTCACCTAAAAATCCACCCTCTAATTATTATATTATTTCTATATATTATATTAATATTATATATATATAATATATATATAAACAAACAAACAAATCAACTTAATACCTTTTTATATCTGTTTCAGAAGCAATATAATATCACACAAGAAAAGTGATACTACCATACAGAAGAACAAGGATATCTGGACCAATAATCTGGTGAGATTCCAGCAGTCACATAGAAGAGGAGGAAGTGTGCCTTTAGAAGAATCTTCACTAGAAGAAAAATGCAGAATGCCACTCCAAATCCAAATCATTGGACGGTACCAGTTTCTTGGAACAGAAATCAAAGGAAGAAAGGAGCGAATAGTGGAAATTTCCAAAGAAGTTACAAAATTATGGAAGAATAAATTGAATTTTCCGCAGGTGTCAGATCAAGTAATACGAGCAAAGCTTGACAAGGTGATGAAGACTTATGATGAATGTGTCAGGAGGGGAAAATATGATGCCCTGAATGAACTTTTTGATATCACTAAAGTAAATGGCCAATGGTTATCCTCGGAAGACAAACGACTGTACCACCTTCAAGTGGAAAGCAAAGGAGAAGTGGGGTACTCTACAGGTCAAGTTGCAAGTGAAGAAACGATTCACCCTTCAAAGAGACGAAAATTACCTGCTGAATCAGCATCAACATCTTACAATCATGTATCTGGTGGTAGTGGTACTGAATCTGAAGAGAGCGAGCATGAAGATGAGAGTATTACTCCACCAACCAGAAGACATAACAAAAGTAAAGTTGCAACCAACTTGGTGACATCCACAGGAGTATCAACAAGTAAAGCCGCTAAAATATGCAAACAGTTGTCACTTGATGGTATTGACATTCCAACACCAAGTCAAGCAGCAATTTACAAGTCAGCATACAAAGAGGCTGCTAAATTGAAGGAGGAAATTATTGAAAATTTACAGATGGAAGAGTGGTCTTTACATTTTGATGGAAAGCGCATTGAGGAAAATGAGTATCAAGTAGTGGTACTTAAAAATGAAAGAACCGAAGTAAAATTGGATGCATTGCGTCTGAAAGATGGCAAGGCTGAAACTATTGCTGAAGGAATTGCAAAAGTTATTGATGAATACACCTTATGGAATGCAATAAAGATGATCGTTGCTGATACAACAAGTGTTAACACTGGGAAAAAGAGTGGAGTTATTGTCAAATTGCAATGAATGTTCTCAGAGAAGGGTATCTGCAAACCACAATTTATCAGTTGTCAGCATCACATTCTGGACAGGATTCTCCGTTTGGTAATGGACAAAGATCTTGGTGCTAACACCAGTTCTCCAAACATCGAATATCCATTTGTATCCCAACTGGTGAAGAATTATGAGGAACTAAAGGCACAGTTTGTTAATGGAACAGAAGAGGTCCTCGAGAAATCAGGATGGAGAGATGATATTAAGTTTTTGTACCATCTAACACGGGTGTTTAGATTCGTTGAAGAAAAAGGGAATTTTCCTTTGATTAACTTTCAGAAAATTCCAAACATCAGCAATGCGAGGTGGCATTCAAGAGCCATTCTAGCTATCCTTGCATTTATTCTTATACCTACAACAAGGAAGACTTTGGAGAAGGTATGCAGATTCATTTCATACAACTGGGCAGAATATTGGTTTACTAATCAGATGTACAATGAAAATGACCAAGAACTTGTCAGAAATATTGAAACCTTACAAAAAAGCATTGAACTCATTGGAAAATCACTGGAAGCAGGAGCCATCCCCACTCAAGATACCAAGAAGTAATCAGTGTGCAGAACGTGCAATCAAAGTTATGCTTGAACTGTATGCTGCCTGCAGAAACAAAAACAAACTGCAACTTCGGTTTATTCTAAGCAATAAGCAGTAATATATGTACAAGTATTATAACGATTATGTTGTGAGTTCTTTTATTATATTACATGGAATATGCAATAAAGTTACGTATGCAATAATCGATTTTTTGATTTCAGGGTGACCTTTTCTAAAAAGATATTAAAATGAAAGTTCATTTCTTTGTTTTTAGGCAAAAGTTCATTGAATTAAAGTACAGGAATATTAGGTTGTAAAAAAGTTATAACCCTAATGAACACGTGACGAAGGACGAACCAAATCTGAAACCCTTCACCGCTAGTACTGGATGGTTGAGTTGTTTCAAGCATCGGTATAGCCTACATAATGTTAAACTCAGTGGGGAGGCTGGTTCTGCTGATCAAGAAAGGGCAAATGCATTTACGCCTTACATTCAAAAGCTCATTAAAGACAAAGAATATAAAATTGAGCAAGTTTTTAATTGTGATGAGACTAGCCTTTTTTATAAGCAAGTTAGGTTGCACACATACATGTTGCGAAGAATGTTGCAAAGGCACCTAGATTTAAAGCCTACAAGGATCGGGCAACCCTGCTTCTTGCCACCAATGGCAAAGGTGACTTTGAAGGTTTCACTACTTGTGACAATGCTGTCAAAAATATTTTTCAATTGGCTAAAGAGATTGGAGGCGAAGGATTTGATGACATGCAGGAGGAAGATGTGCAAGAGATAGAGATACTGAGGCAATCAGCTGTTGAACCTTCGAATGAAGAATTGGATGCGATGGCTGCAGAGGGATTGCATGATAGTAATGTTGATGATGAAGCTGACCCTGATGATCTCCCGAGGCTTAAGCCTATAACTGCATCAAAGCTATCCTTAATCTTATCAGGATTTGATAACCTTTGTAAGGAACTGCAGGAATCAGATCCTATTCTTGAGAGAAGCATACAGTTTAAGCGAGCTCTTGACACAGCCAGCCTCACCTATGTTGAACTGTTGAAGGATTTATGAAGAAAGGCACGTCAGACTACCATGACTCGGTTCTTCAAGCCCACTCGAACTCCTTCACCTGCTTTAGCAGGCAGATGATGTCAAAGAGATGGAGGGGGCAGCAGATGATGTCAAAGAGATGGAGGGGGCAGCAGATGATGTCAAAGAGATGGAGGGGCAGCAGATGATGTCAAAGAGATGGAGGGGGCAGCAGATGATGTCAGAGAGATGGAGGGGGCAGCAGATGATGTCAAAGAGATGGAGGGGCAGCAGATTATGTCAAGAGATGGAGGGGGCAGCAGATTATGTCAAAGAGATGGAGGGGGCAGCAGATTATGTCAAAGAGATGGAGGGGCAGCAGATTATGTCAAAGAGATGGAGGGGGCAGCAGATTATGTCAAAGAGATGGAGGGGGCAGCAGATTATGTCAAAGAGATGGAGGGGCAGCAGATGATATCAAAGAGATGGAGGGGCAGCAGATGATATCAAAGAGATGGAGGGGGCAGCAGATGATGTCAGAGAGATTGAGGGGGCAGCTTCAGGGCAGTCTGCTCCATCCTCCCCCACCCAGTAACCACTGTGCAGCCTCTCCCTAGTGATGATGGGGGCCCATCAGGGGAGAGGAATATGAGGGAGGGAGCATACACCATCCTCCCCCCACTGCAAGCTGCCCCCAACCATCAACGCAGATCATCTCACCTTCATCGGTAAGTTTTCATTCCATTAACATTACACTAATATTTTTGTTTGTGTTCACTTAAAGGGTATTAAAACAACAATGAAAAAAAGTTCTGTAATTTTCTTTATTACAGGTGTTAAAAATATTGATAGGCTATGTTCGTGTTAGGCTAGGATTTATCGCTGTCAGTAGTGGTAGAAAATTATTTCATACAATGTTTTTTTTATTTCTTCTTTTAATTCTATTTAGTATTAATCTATATAATTATTAACATAATTGGTGTTTTTTTCGGCATTTATGGCTAAATTAGGGGGACAAAAAGGGATTTTCAGGGGAGCTGGGAACTTAACCCTATTTTTCCATAAGTTTATATGTTCAACATCCACGAGATCAACACTCGAGACGATTTTGAAGAACCTAACCCTCGCGAATACTGAGGAATGAGTGTACAGTATATATAGTTTTTCTGCCCAGTGTGACAGTTACACGTGTTTCATTGGAAAGTCTGAATAGAAGTGATATTACAATAAAAATCCTGCAGTTAATCCTTTTTAAGTCATGTCAATTTTTGAGTGAATATTTAGTGAACACAGTCATATGCCTATTTAAGTGGTAAAATAGCGGTATTTGTTGAAATAAAGCAAATTAAATTAAAGCAACTTATCTATAATGTACAATCTATTTTGAGTGTTTTCTGAGGAAATCTAACTGCCCATTGAAAGGCAATATCCCTCAGTTATCCCCCACATTACACTCCAGGGCACCAATCAGTGAGAACCTACAGCGTGCCACATCCCCCATCCCCTACCCCACAGAATAATGGAAAAACTTACCTTCCCTCATTTCTAAAGTCAAGTCAAATACCTCACTTAATAAATTATCATTTTGAGTTAATATTTTGAACACAATCATTTACATAACATTAGAAACATGGCAATGGTAAATCAATTCATACAACTGTGTGGATACTGTAAAAAAAAAAAATAAAAAATAAAAGATGAATCAAAGTCGATTCACTGTGATCTTTGCCAAACCTTAGTTGAATTTCAATGCCTGAAATGAAGCAATGAAGAAATCTCTCTCATAATGGGCACTAAACAAGTGAATGGAATCAAGAGGAGTTTATGATTAGTGAACAGAAAAAAGAAATAGAAGGAATGAAGATAGTATATGAGAGGAAACTACAAAAAATGAACAGGAAAGAAAACAGAAAAAGCAGAAATAATAGAAATAAAAGAAGCACCAACAGAGGAAACAAAGGCACAAAACCAAATCCAAAGATTTCAAACAAAGGGCATTAGCAGCGATAGGAAAAAACAAGTAGACAATAAAGAAACCATACTGAAACCACCAGAAACAATGGCCCCCCCAAATAAAAATGGGGAAGAAAATACATGTAAATACTATGTGAAAGGAATATGCAGATATAAGGGAGAAAAATATATTTACAAACACCCTCCTGTGTGGAACTACTGTACTACTACTACTACAATAATGGTCACTGCAAATTTGATGGAAAATACAAATTCTACCATCCAGACATTTGCAAGACCTACGCAACATATAGAACCTGCCAGTATGGGAGAAAATGCTACTACCATCATCTCCCAACAAGTTCAAAGGACAAGTGAGAGAATGTGAGAAAAAAAATATATACCTAAATAGCAAACAAAACACAAATAGCACACACAATTTTTTCAACATCTCAGACACAGTATGGCTGCTAAGTCTTATACAGCACATGCAGCTGACACAGCTGGAAACCCTCGAGCCAGACCACTACATGGCAAGAAACTACCAGAACAGGAAGGTGGGAATGGATCTATCTCGGAGGATCACAAGGCTACAAAACATGCAATATCAAAGGACAATGAATTTAAAATGCACAAGGGGCAATGCAAAACAAAGAACATAAACATTGTCCTGGCAAATATTCAAAGAATAAAAGTGAACAATTCACCAAATGAATTTCCATACCTGAAAGGTTTTATGGATGAAACAGGGGCAGACATCGCATGCCTCACAGAAACACATCTTAAAGACTGCCAAGGAAACTGTGATAACTGCAAACACTATATCAATAAGAAAGAATTGCATATCGATGAATTCAACTTACTAAGAGTGGATAGAACAGCGAGACATAAAGGTGGCTGTGCTATTTATATACATGAGAGGCATATGACAGAGATGGCAAAAAGTAACTCCAACAGTTTCATTGAAATCCTTGCAGTAGAAACAGAGAAACTAAATGTGGTACTGGTAGTCATTTATAGACCTCCAAATTCTCCAAATGAAAAATTTTCAGATGCCATTGATGAGATCAGAACCCAAATAAAGTCCATAAACTCTCCATCCCCTAATATAATACCCTGCAGCAATTTTAATTTCCCATTTATAAAACACAAAAAGGTGGCTAGAAATCTATTTATAAAGCAAGATAAGGGGGGCACAAGAGAGGACCAGGAGCAAGCAAAAATGTTGATGGCTCTCACAAACGAGTTTATGCTGATACAGGAGATAACAGAAAATACCAGAAAAAATAACTGCCTAGATCTGGTATTCATGAATAACACAAACTTGATTGCTGATATAAAAATAACCCCAACTATTTTCTCAGACCACAACATAAGTTGTCAACAAATATGGCAATAACATTAAAAGACAAATCACATATGGAAGGAAGAAGCAAATTTGGGGCTTTTAACCTAAACTTTGGGAATTGGGAAGAAATCAGATCACACATGGCCCAAATAGAGTGGAAAACAGTTTTCAAGAATAAAACAACTGAGGAAATGCTAACAACTCTGGAAGAAAAGACACTCAGAATTTTGGAAAAATATGCTCCAAAAGCATAGCCAAAAGGAAAGAGGAACTGTCTAGAGAGTAAAAAAAAGAAGAATATTCTGCAAAAGAAAAAGTAGTGATGAAGTTAGCTAATTGCAGAGACAACAATGCCAGGAAAGTAATACAAGAAAAACTGTAGAGAATCGATTGGGAAATACAAACTCTGATAAAGGGCCATACAGGAAGGGAAGAGGAAAAGGCGGTAGAAGCAATAAAGGAAAATCCAAGACTTCTACAGCTATGCAAAAAGGAAAACAAAAATGCACACTATCGGGCCCTTAAGGAAAGGAGATAATGAACTAACAGATGATCTAAACGAAATATCTGAAACATTGAGAGCCCAGTATGAATCAGTCTTCAGTACCCGAAAAAGTGACAAAGCGACACCTGACATAGATGCATTCTTCAAAGACAAATTGCAAGGAGAATGTATAACAGACTTTAATTTTACCCCAGAAGATGAAGCGAGAGCTATAGGACAAATGAAATCACATTCAGCTGTAGGTCCAGACAAATGGAATGGACTTTTAATTAAAAATTGTAAAAATGAAATAACTACACCCTTATATTGGATATGGGGAAATACTGAGCATCTTAAAAAGAGCAAACATTGTCCCTATATATAAAGGCAGGAATAGATCTCAAGCAAAGAACTATTGACTAGTGTCCTTGATGTCCCACCTCACCAAAATATTTGAAATAATAGAGAAAATCTATGACTTCTTGGAGACATTGGAAAGATTCAATGAAAATAAACATGGATTCCGATCAGGAAGATCATGCCTATTACAACATATAGAGCATTATAACAATGTCCTCAATGACTTGAAGGCAATGAAAACTATGATGTCATATACACAGATCATGCTAAAGCTTTGAAGAAATGCGATCATGGTATAATAGCACATAAAATGAAATATATGCGAATAACAGGCAAAGTGAGAAAATGGATCTACAACTTCCTCAGAAAACTACAGGTGGTCAAAATTGAAGGTGTATCATCATCAGAATTATGCAGCTCAGTACCACAAGGTGTGTGTATATGTGTGTGTGTGTGTGTGTGTGTGTGTGTGTGTGTGTGTGTGTGTACTACCAGTCAAAAGTTTAAGTACACCTACTGCTGCTTACCTCATGACAAACTTTAAATGTAAACTTAACAGGTACTAGAGATGAATTTGCTTACCTGGCTTTCATATTCTCTCTGCATCAGTTCTGCATCTGTGGAGATGTTTTACGGTTTGTCTTCGTTGTCTGAATAGAGTCCTGATTTTCCTCTCAAGCTTGCTATGTTTCCTTTCCTTCTCTCTGGAATATGTTTCAGTATTATAGGTTTGGTTTCTGTCTCTATTATACATAGTATTTCTTGCAGTCTTCTCATGTAGCAGTAATTCCCAATTTACCTCCTTTAAATCTTTATTTACGTTTTCCCAATTTACTTTCTTTGAATTTATGTTTAGCCTTCAAATATTCCATCTGCCTCTCTAGTATGCATTTTTGGACCTCTGGGTACTAACTTCAATTGTATATCAATGAGGTTATGGTCGGAGAACTGTGCACGCGTTACTTTTTTATTTATCATCATCTCATTGTTATTTATCCAGATTAAACCCAAAACGTTCTCCTTTCTCGTGGCTTCACCAATTTCCTGGGTAAGGGCGTAATGTTCCATAATATCTAATAGCATTGTTGCTTGGGTTCTGTCATCTTTAGTAATGTTGCCATGAAACTTCTCAACATATATAACTTCGTCATTTTTCTTCCATGATATTAATGGGAAATTAAAATCTCCAAAAATTAGAATATTTGTTGCTGGAGTTTTAAGTAATTTTAATATGTTTTCTTTTTCATTTGTAGCAAATTGGAATTCACTTTTTGTGGTGTTTGGTGGTCTGTAGATGGTCATAATGGTTAGGTTCAGTTATTTTACTTCTAATATAATAACTTCAATTGTGCTGTTTGATTTCTTTACCTTCACTTCACACGTGTGTATTTTTCACGTAGATACAACACCCACCTCCTCATCTAGCCACTATCTGCTCTGTATATGTTGTAGTCCAGCAATGCTATTTCAGTGTTCTCAATGCAGTTTTCACAACCTTTTTCGCACTTACAGTATGTAACTGTATTTCCGTTAGGCATATGATATCTATGCTGGTCTCCATAACTAAATTTTGCAGGTATTGTAATTTGCAGTCTGCATGGTCCGTATAGAGGCCTTGTATATTTGTGTATAATACATTTACTGGGTTTCTAATCTTCGTGTTCAATTTTCCTAAATGGTGGTCATTTCCTGGTCAATGTCGGTTCTTGTTTGGTGTTATTGGTTGGGCTGCTGCATTTGGGAGTATTGTGGTTGCAGCCTGTGATACCACTGTTGTTATTGTTCCCTAGCTAAATTTTGCAGGTATTGTAATTTGCAGTCTGCATGGTCCATATAGAGGCCTTGTATATTTGTGTATAATACATTTACCAGGTTTCTAATCTTCGTGTTCAATTTTCCTAAATGATGGTCATTTCTTGGTCAATGTCGGTTCTTGTTTGGTGTTATTGGTTGGGCTGCTGCATTTGGGAGTATTGTGGTTGCGGCCTGTGATACCACTGTTGTTGTTGTTGTTGTTGTTTAGCCGATCAGCCCACCCTGATCAAGCAAGCCAGCAGCACGCAAGTAACCAATCGCCCTCTCCAGAGTGGACCAGAGGTTCAGCGCACTAGTGATGTTGTGTTCGTTGTTGTGCTAGAGTGGTACAGTCTGTCATAATGTGTTCAATTGTTTGTGGTGTGTCCTGGCACAGGTGGCAGGTGTCGTCTATGGAGTTGTCTAGTCTGTGTTTATATGTCCATAAATTGGGGTTATGTCCACATCAGAATCGTGCTAAGTTAACTCGATCCGATCTGCTCAGGCTGATCTCTGACCTGTTAATGAGTGGTGGCTTCACACCTAGGACCGCATTCGGACCGAGTCATGTCAGTGCTTTGTGGGTTAGGTGTGTGTGTGTTGTTGTTGTTGTTGTTGTATTATTGGTGGGTGGTGTTGAATAGGAGGGTGATGTGCATAATGTTGGTGGTGTGTGTGTGTGTGTGTGTGTGTGTGTGTGAACTCAGAATGATTCCCCGAGTTTTTTTATGATACACACAGACCATGCATGGAACAAGGAACTCTTCTGGGAAAATTAAATCCACTATAGTCCGAATAAGTAATGGTAAATGACAAACACTACAGTTTTTCTTTTCATGATGTTAGCTCGACGTGGGCAATGGGTCACTCGCAGAGAGGTCCCAAAAATATAGCTTCCCTCACCAGCTATCTGCAAAGCAGATAGGATCCAGCTTTGGGACAGGATCTAGCATTTAAAGCAGCCTAGCCCTGCTACATTTAGAACCTCAATATAAGCAAAAGACTCATTGCATTCAAGTCAGATTGAATAAATCAAAGAAAAAGGGGTAACTATTATATTTTTAGCCAAAAAACAAAACTTAAACCTCAACTGGTGGTTCAGCAAGCATCAGGGATTCCACTCAGTCTTTCAGGATGGATCCTGAAAGATTCTGCCACTGGACTATGGAGCAGCATATCGAAACAATCCTCCGAAATCTTGAGTATGACACTAACCTTTTCGAGTCTCTCCTCACCTCTTACCAACTTGAAGCCATCCACCAAGCACAAGGAAGCAACACCAACCATCGAGTGGTTTGTTTAGACGTAAAATGAAATTGTCTAAAAGATGCAACAATCATTTTTTTGTACCTCTATTACCTCACTTTCACTGACCACAATATTATCTAAAGTATTACCATCACTGAAGAGTATTATGTCTATGACCATAGGGATATTCATTACAGTACATCTTCCATCGTAAAAACTGATGTAAAAAATTAATTTAGCAGGGTAGCCATTTGCTTGTTTTCAGGAACTAGCTCTCCATCAGGATTTTTCAACAGCCCCAAGACACTCTTTACTGGATTCTTATTATTGACGTAATGAAAGAATCGCTCAGGGTTTTCTTTGCCATCACGATCTATGGAGATTTCAAAATCATGCTTGGACTTTATTAAGCTTCTCACTTCACGCCTTAGAGATATGTAGTTGTTTAGTAACCACAAATTGCCTTTATCGCACTTATGTAGCCTATAAGTAGTAAAGGAAGCAAAATATAGCATAGCCCAAGCACTTAAAATACTTTTTAACCTTTCATTGATTAACATCGAAGTGCCAGAGGACTGGAAAACAGCAAATGTGGTCCCACTTTTCCAAAAAGGAAAAAACTTAGCTAAAAACTATAAACCAATTAGTGTAACTTCTATTATTTGCAAATTACTTTAAAGTGTCAGAGACAAAATTACAATATTCTTAGAAGATGAAGGATTAATTAGTAATAGCAAACATGGCTTTTGAAATGGCAGGTCATCTTTGACAAACTTAAGAGTTTTGTGATAGTATCTTGAAGCATCTGGATAATGAAGAATTCATAGATATTGTGTACTTAGATTTTGCCAAAGCTTTTGATCCAGTTCCTCATAAGTGGTTGCTTGTTAAAGTTAGAGCTCATGGAATAAAAGGGACAGTAGCAAATTGGATTGAAGAATGGCTTGGAGAAAGAGAAGAGTCCAGTTAAATAGGACTAGGTCTACATGGAGCCCTGTTCTGAGTGGAGTCCCACAGGGGTCAGTACTTGAACCTCTACTTTTTATTATTTATATTAATGACTTGGAAAAGGGTCAACTAGTAAAACTTCAACATTTGCAGATGATACAAAATTGGGACAAAATGTAAGATCTTTAACAGGTGCCATGAAAATGCAAAAGGACATTGATAGAATAGTTGTTTGGGCAGATAGATTGGAGATGAAATTTAATGTGGAAAAGTATAAAGTTACGCATGTTGGTCATAATCCAGAATTTGAGTATAACATGGATGAAAGCTGGATAAATAAAGAAAAAAAAGAGAAATATTTGGGTGTCAGTGTAAATCATGATCTTAAACCTACAAATCATTGTATTGAAATTAGAAATAAGGCTAATGCTAGATTGAACCTAATGCAAAAACATACTTCATACTTCAGCTCCCAGGTAGGCTAGTTAGCCTGTCAGTGGAGCCAGCCTCCTTCACCACTCTGCCCTGTCTAACAGCACGCCTGTTTCCCCGAGCTTTTGCATGTTGGGCAAGTCATATCTTCGCAAGTTCTCCTCCACTTTGTCCCTACATCTCCTTCTTGGTCTCCCCCGCGGTCTTCTGCCACTCCCTGGTCTCCACTCCCAGCACCTCCTTGCAGTTCTCCCCTCCTCCATTCTCTCCAAGTGGCCCAACCATCTCAATTTGGCAGCGTCAATTTTTCTCAAAATCAGCATTACTCCCACATTGGCTCTTATTTCTTCATTTCTTATCCTATCTCTTCGCATCTTTCTCAGAATAGTCCTCAGCAGTCTCATTTCTGCCACCTGAATTCTACTTTGATCCACCATGTGCATTTTCCAGTGTTCCAACCCATAAATCAGTATTGGTATTAAAACTGTTTCAAAGATTATTTTCTTAGTCCCAAGGGGCATATGTTCATCTCTCAATAGTGGGTATAACATTCCGACATTTTTACTAAACTTTGCAATTCTTTCAGTTATTTCTTGCATATTACCACTTTCTTTAGTAAACATACTCCTTAAATATTTAAATTTTTCAACATTTCTTATTTCCTTATCTCCCATTTGAACTCCAAATTCTCCTTCTTCTCTTTGAAATACACTTAATGTCTTTTCTACATTCATTTCCATACCCCCCTCCTTCAAACATTCATTCCAATCAATTAAAGCTTGTTCTATATCTTCTCTCTCTGTCATCCAGAATGCTATGTCATCCACAAATACCATTATTATTCATTTCATGACGTCACTTGAAACTTGCAATGACTGTGTCCATGTAGGCTATAAACAGGAGTGGTGATATAACACTGCCCTGCTTCATCCCTGTTCTAACTTCAAACCACTCATCATTTTTGTGTCCAGTCCTTACTTTGCATTCACTAACTTGATACAAACTTTTCAAAGCCCTATGAAGTGTCCCCCTTACCCCATAAATCTCCTCCAAACATCTCCACATTCTTCCTCAAATGTTTTTTTAAGATCTATGAATATTACGTAGATGTTAGTATTAAATTCCCATACCTTTTCTATAACAGAACTGAGGCCAAAAATAAGATCCACTCTACTTCTATCTTTTCAATAACCATGCTGTTCCTCTCCCAACCTTGCTTCAATTATTTGCCTTGCTCTTTTTTCTATTATTCTTTCATAAAGTTTTGTTATATGATTAATAAGCAATATTCCCCTATAACTCTCACATCTACCTGAGTCACCCTTTCCTTTATACAGGGCTATTCAAAATGATTCACCTGATTTCAAATGAGAATATTTTTTAATGTTACAAATACAGTGATATTTGTGATACATCAACCAAAAGAAAAACTGTCCAAATTTTGTCTCTCACCTCATAAATGCTCTATGTGACTTCCCCTAGTTACACGAGCAACATCGACACGATAGTTGAATTCCTCCCATACTCACTCTAGCATGTCCGTTGTCACTGACTCTACGGCAGTAACAATGCGAGTTTGGAGGTCATCCAAAGATGTGGGCACCGATGGATGCTCTGAGCACCCGGTGGATCTGTTCTGTAATGTCGACAAAACTCACGCTGCACTGTGACTACTGATTTACAGCTCGAAAACTGCAACACACAAAATGCCTTCTACTTTGTGGATGCCATTTTCACACTGACTGTTTGTTGCTAGGCTAGGCCACGGCGTGACTTTGGAGCCCTCTTGCGGTGATCTTGTAAAACTCGGAGATTTCCTCTTTCATGTGGTGTATGCCCAGTTGATGCACGGTTGATAGGTACGGAAGTATTCTCAGTTGAAATTGGATGAATCATTTTGAATAGCCCTGTACTGTATATTGGAATGATGATTGTTTTTCTCCGATCACTGGGGACTTGACCTTCCCTCCCATATTTATTCAACAGGTTTCAAATTTTTTTTTTCATGGTTTCGCCTCCCTCCTTTATAATAAGGGGGGATCAATTTTTATTTTTTGGGGATTATTTATTTTTTCTGGTTCTTAAAATATGCTATCACTTATGAACAGCTTAGAAATAGAAAAAAAATCATGTACAGTAATACCTTGCATAGTACGGTTTTGAACAGTACGGGTTTTGCTATAATACGGTTTATAAATTTAAAAATATGAAAAAAATTTTAACTGCATTATGCACTGATATTTGACTGCTACTGTATAACAGTACATACGTACCATCTTTTAAGCTATGTACCGGTACTAGTGCGATGCATACATCAGTATTGCTCCAAATTCCGAGCAGTGAAGTTGTAGCCTTATATACTGTACACAATTTTTTTCTTTATTATACAAAGTACTTGTACCCTTTTATACGCAAATATGAGTGGAAAGAGGAAATGCAATGACACTGAGTGTTCTAATAAACGTAAATGGTTAACATTAGATGAAAAACTAGAAATTATAAAACATGAAGATGGTGCATCGTATGCTAAAATAGCACGTGACAAGAAAATGAACGAATCATCAGTACGTGCGCTTCTAAGGAATAAAGATAAAATAAAAGAACATGGAATGGCCACAGCATCTTATATGTCAAAAGTGATTGTTAAAAATTGTAGTTCTGAAATGGAGAATATGGAACGTCTTTTATTAATATGGATTGAAGACTGTAACCAAAAAAGAATTCCATTAAGTCAGATGGCGATTCAAGCTAAAGCAACAAGTCTCTATTCAGCATTAAAAAAAGAAAATGCCAATGAAGGGGAAACTTTTCCGGCAAGTCGTGGCTGGTTTTATAACTTTAAAAAGCGTATGGGGCTCCATAATGTTCGAATTACCAGTGAAAGTGCTAGTGCCAACAATGAGGCAGCTGCAAGATTTCCTAATGAAATAAAAAAAATTGATTGAAGAAAATGGCTACAAGGATGAGCAAATTTTTAACATGGATGAAACGGGTTTGTTCTGGAAGAAGATGCCGTCACACACTTATTTGGCAGAAAATGAATCGTCGCAACCAGGATATAAAGTCACCAAAGACTGTTTAACACTTTTATTAGGTAGAAATGCATCTGGTGACTTTAAATTAAAGCCTATGCTTGTGTACAGAGCGGAAAATCCAAGGGCTCTTAAATCCTATTCAAAAAATGCTCTTCCTGTTATATGGCGGTCAAATAAGAAAGCCTGGGTGACGAGACAATTGTTTGAAGATTGGTTCGCAAATTATTTTTGCCCTGCAATTGAATGTTATTGCAAAGATAATGACATGGATTTTAAAATTTTGTTGTTATTGGACAATGCACCAGGTCATCCTACTTCTCTTTCTGACTTGAATGAAAATGTCAATGTAATTTTCCTGCCACCAAACACATCTTTATTACAGCCAATGGATCAGGGTGTCATTGCTATGTTTAAGGCCTATTATTTAAGACACCTTTTCACAAGCCATAAAATTAACAACAGGAGAGAATGCCATAAGTTTAACCAAATTTTGGAAAGGTTATAATATCAGAAATGCAATTGAAAACATCTGTGAATCATGGCTTGAAGTAACTGCGAGCAGCATGAGAGCTGTTTGGCAATTTCTTTTACCGCATTGTGCCAATGATTTTGCCGGTTTTGAATCCCAAATTAAAACTGTTTCTGAAAACATTGTGCAGCTTGGGAAAGATCATCTTGGATTGGAAGCTTTGGATTGTGACAATGTGCGCCAATGCATTGACTCGCATTTCACTGACCTTGATGACGAAACTCTTGTGGAAATGGATCAGCAACATTTATACGAAGAAAAAGAGGAAAATCAAGAAGAAGAAAATGTTGCGCCACGAAAGAATTCACATTGGATGAGCTATCAACGTTAATTACAAAAGTAGAAGATGCTTGTGACTTCATAATGAACGCGGATCCAAACATTGAATGAGGCATTAAAGTTAGGCAGGCGTTACAAAATGATATTCGATGCTATAAAGATATGTATGCTGATAAAAAGAAGAAAAAAACTGTGCAAACTACGTTGTTCAAATATTTTTCAAAATAAAAATTATCTTTGTCTTTACTGTATGTATGGTACATTGTTTATTTACTAATAAAAATCTTTAGTACATACTGTACTACTCTTTTATTTATTTATTTTTATCCTTTTTAATTTCTTTATGCGCAAGTGTGTGCGAGAGTTCCATGTGCATTGATTTGCAGTAAGCAAACGGCTAAATATTTTTGTGAACAGACGCATATAGGGTCATTCTCTGTCAGATCAACCAAAAAAAAATTGAAATTAACACCCTAATCTCTCATATTTTGCTGAAATTTGGTTTATAGGGAGTTTGAGAGCCCTGAATCCATTTCTGAAATTATAAGGTCAATCCGACCAATGGTTCAAGAGATATGACCTCGGGCAATTTGAGGTCACTCGCGAGGTTACTAACATTTGGCGAGCCATAACTTGGGTAATAATTGTTATAATTATATAAAAGTATATATATTTAGAATCAGAAAATGACAAGGAATCCAAATATGCAAGTTTTAGAACTCTAGGTTGAAAAAAAAAAAGTTACACTGTAACCAAAATTTGAGGTCACGATTTGACCTCTGGGGTATCAAATGAGAATTTTTTTTTTAAATGTAAAAAATGAAGGCATAGGCATTGGCTATTAGAATCAGCAAAAAAAAGTTTGTTTATGTTAGTATTTTTCATGTAACTAACATATAAGTGAACATATTCATAAGTTGTGCGTCAATTCTACCTATTTTTTCACACTTAAGCTCATAATTTGACCTATAGAAATTAAAATTACATTTTTATAGATATAAAAAACAAAGTCAGAGTTCTTGACTAATAGAAACAATCATAAAAAGTTTGTTTATGTTGGTACTTTTCATGTAACTAACTTATAAGTGAACACCATATTTATAAATTGCTTGTCATTTCAAGGAATTTTTATATCTTAGCTATCAATTTGACCTCAAGCTCCAAGAATTTAATAAAAATTGTATTTCACTGCTAATCTACACTGGCAATAATAGTTATAATAGTGAAAGGGGAAGACTAAGCTCACATGTAGCCTAAACAAACCTGTTGAAACATGTTGCTACTTGTCTAAGTGCAGAATCAATAGAGATAGTTGCAAAATTCCTTGTCTACAGGTTAGTACAGTTCCAGCCAGCACTGTGGGTGGCTGGTGGGTATGGTGTTTAATGAGCCTCAGAGACTATCAAGGCCTAAAATATTAAGTGTGTATATCTATATATTTTCTAAAAAATATATATTACCTAATTGTAAATCCTATATCTTTACAGATCAAAATACAATGGTTCGGCACTTGAAATACTGCCAGGACCCTATTCAAAAACACAAGAAACGCATAACAATCAATCTTAGAAAAGTGACTGATGTACTTGTTGAAAAATGTGCTGGAAGTGTGAAAAAAGACTCATTGTTGTGTGTGAACTGCTGGACACTGATAATGAAAAACCCCACTATACTTAGTACCACTGAAAACAACGAGTCTGAGCAGGATTCAAATGAATCATCTACTATCAGTGGCTTGAGTAACATCTCTTCAATTCAAGATCTGGACAATGACAGTGATTGCTTGATAAAGGAAAATCCTTCAACTTCAGTTGAACCAGTTCTAGCATTTCTGGACCAAACACCAGTTAAAAAAAGTAAGTAATAAATTAATATAATAACTTATACTTTACTACAAGGTCTGTTTGATCTACTATATAGCATTTAAGGTACTATAATTAATATTTAATTACTAATATTCAGGTGTGTGAAACCTTTTTTTCTGTTCTTTCAGAAGGGCTGTCATTAAGCCAGAAAAAGTGCAAGGCTCGTGGTAAGCTATCATTTGCTCAGAAACACCTGAAGGAGAGGCTAGAACTCAGTTATGGTGTTCAAATTACCGAGGAGGTAAGTGATACTTCAAAACCTGAAACTAAATCTGAAAAACATCTAGACAAATTAATGAATGAATTGAAACAGTCATTCCTGGAGAGCAAATGTCACCATCACAAACTACAAATATTGACACTCTCACCATACACAATTGAAAAAACAGCTAGTTTCTTTCAAACTACAACATACATGGTGAAAAGAAGCCATTCACTTAAATCAGAACATGGAATCCTTCCGAAGATTCCACTAATGAGCAAAGGAAAAGTGATATCTGAAGACACAAAGATATAGTTAGAAGATTCTATGAGTCAGAAGAAGAGGTTAGTCGTATGTGTCCTGGCCAAAAGGATTGCGTGAAAGTTATCAGTGCTGAAGGTGCAATGAAGGTGCAAAAACGATTGGTCCTCGGGAATTTAAGAGAGATGTTTGAACTATATAAAAATGATGAAAAGAATCCCAAAATAGGATTTTCCACATTTGCAAAATTACGGCCATCATATTGTGTGCTTGCCGGTAGTGGTGGGACTCATTCTGTCTGTGTCTGCACATACCATCAAAATCCAAAATTGCAGCTGGCTGCATTGGGAGAAAGAGGTCTTTCATACAAGGATCTTATGGATTACAGTGTCTGCAGTACAGAAAGAGAGACTTGCATGATGCAACTTTGCAATGATTGCCCAAGAGAAGAGGGTGTCCTGGATTTTCTTGAGTTACTTGACAGTGTGAAATCAGCTCCAAATGAAATATCTTACAAGCAATGGGTGACTGTTGACCGTTGTACAATGGTTGATAAGGTGGAGCCACTTCATGAATACTTAATAAATCATCCCTAAGCATGAAAATATCCTGCATGGTTCGTCATCACTTTGTTGCTCAGCAACAATCACAGTACTTCAAGCAGTTGAAAGAAACACTACCACCTCAGAGCGAGGTAGTTATAGTAGGTGATTTCTCTGAGAATTATTCTTTCATTGTCCAGGATGCTGCCCAAGGGTTTCACTGGGACAATTCACAGTGTACAGTTCACCCTTTTGTCATCTATTATAGATCATCTGCAGACCAGGAACTTAGCCATTTTAGTGTCTGTTTCTTATCTGCATCACTAAAACACAACACTATAATGGTTTACTCATTCATATTGAAGCTTATGACATATGTTAAATTCAGATGCCCACAATTGAAGAAGGTGCACTATTTCTCAGATGGATGTGCTGGCCAATATAAGAACAGATACAACTTCACAAATCTCTGTTACCATGAAGAGGATTTTGGTCTGTCTTGTGAATGGCACTTCTTTGCTACATCCCATGGCAAAAATGCATGTGATGGGATTGGAGGAACAGTGAAAAGAGCTACTGCTCGTGCCAGTTTGCAGAGAACTACAGAGAGGCAAATTCTTACACCAGAACACATGTTTCAGTTTTGTGAAGAAAACTTGAGCAAGAAGATAAATTTTTTCTTTGTAACTACAGCTGATTTGAAAGATGCAGAAGAAGGGTTGGAACATCGATTCAAGGATAGTAGGGCTATTCCTGGAACTCAGAAATATCATAGATTTGTTCCCCTAAACAAGGAAGAACTGATGGTGTATCCCATTTCAAGTGGCATTGGAGAAAAGAAAAGAATAAGGAAAAGTCATTTTACTAATGAACCTGCAATGCTTGGTAACCTAAAATGTGTCAAACCAGGAGAGTATGTTGGCTGCATTTATGACATGCAAGTTTGGTATGGAATTGTGGAGGAATATTGTGAAGAGTTTGATGATTTCACTGTGAACTTTCTACATCCCTCTGGGTCATCAGGATCAAGTGCATATTATTATCCATCAAACAAGGATTCATGTGCAGTGCCAGGACATCATATATTAACTGTAATGAGTTGTCCTACCCTAAGAGGAGGCAGCAGAATTCAATACATTTTTCCACAAAAAGAAATTGATGAGAGCATCGAGCATGCAAAAATTGTATTAGGCTAGCACATGAATCCTCTAAGTAGGTCTTCCCCTTTCACTATTATAACTATTATTGCCAGTGTAGATTAGCAGTGAAATACAATTTTACATTTTTTGCCTTTGTTTTTATATCTATAAAAAAATGTAATTTTAATTTCTATAGGTCAAATTATGAGCTTAAGTGTGAAAAAATAGGTAGAATTGACGCACAACTTATGAATATGGTGTTCACTTATATGTTAGTTACATGAAAAATACTAACATAAACAAACTTTTTTTTTGCTGATTCTAATAGCCAATCCTATGCCTTCATTTTTTACATTTAAAAAAAAAATTCTCATTTGATACCCCAGAGGTCAAATCGTGACCTCAAATTTTGGTTACAGTGTAACTTTTTTATTTTTCAACCTAGAGTTCTAAAACTTGCATATTTGGATTCCTTGTCGTTTTCTGATTCTAAATATATATACTTTTATATAATTGTGACCATTATTACCCAAGTTATGGGTCGCCAAATGTTAGTGACCTCGCAAGTGACCTCAAATTTCCCGAGGTCATATCTCTTGAACCATTGGTCGGATTGACCTTATAATTTTAGAAATGGATCCAGGGCCCACAAACTCCCTATAAACCAAATTTCAGCAAAATCTGAGAGATGAGGGTGTTAGGCACTGGTTGATCTGACAGAGAATGACCCTATAACAGTATGATTGGAACGCATTACATTAAAACACATTACAATAATACCTTCATCAGTACGGTATTGCATAGTACGGTATTTTTTCAGCACGCATTAACCGTACTATGCAAGGTATTACTGTATTTTACTCTAACCCTCCTGTACATGTGGTTTGAAAGTTTATTGAATATCAATGTTTATTCTAAGAGTAAATTCCAGTTTATTTAAACAAATCTTGTTAAAAAACATGAAATATCATTGTAGTAGTTAGAAATAGACCTGTAATTGATTAATTCATTACAGAATATGTGTTAGAAAATAATATATGTATATATTTTTACAATCACCTAGACAAAACAAAAAATCATAAATTCACACAGAGCAAAATATAAATGCCTCTAATTACCACACATTATTTAGCACATAAGTATATTTATAACATTATCAAAATCTTTCATAGTCATTGTCATATTTGATGCAACTCTGTCTAGATAGATTTTCAAGTTAATTGAATAAGTCTCGATTGGAAGATTCTTGTAGTACTTTTTCAGTTTGAAGATATCTGACAACCTGGGAAGAGATGTCGATGTATCTCTTGCATATCTCACTTCGATGTATATTCTGGCATTTTTCTCTGAGTGACAACCTTGTATCATTCACAAAATCATCTACTTCACTAGCTTTGGTGAAAGGTCCACCAAGTTTCTTCAGGGTGTATAGTAGATCTTTGTTGTTTCTCTTGTCAGCTGCTATGTTTGCTACCTCCTTATCACTTAATCCTTGCCTCTTAAGTACTAGTTTTACATATACTTTAGCCATAGACTTGCCTTCAACCAAGTCAGTGCTTCTTCCTTTTACATGTGCATGGCTGGCCATAGGTAGCCTTTTTGCACCACATTGACTGATCTCATAGTTGATGCTGCCCACTGACCGTTCTGGATGCAAGTTGTTGATTGGTGCTTTCTGTAGTTTCTCCTGATCCATCGAAAAGGAATAAAATAGTACTGTACCATGAGGATACAAAAACAGCATCAATTCTACAACAATAGGACATTATAAAATTATGTATTGCACTTACCTGTCGAGGGGCTTCCACATCAGTCACCAAACTGGAATGTCTCCATGTTGTTTCTGCCATCCAGCTGCTAATTTCTTCATCATGATGCTGAGAACATTTGTGACTCTTGGTTTGTAGCAGTTAACGGCTTTCATGATTGAATTACGGATGTCTTCATTCCACAGAACCATTTTAAACCTATCAGGAGATATGAAGTTGAATGCAGGCTCGTCAATGTTCAGAAGATCAGATGGATCCGTTTGCATAAATCATTATACAGCATTGGAAATGCAATCATGATCTTAGCATAATCTGTTGTGCTAGCCAATGTCCAACTGATGAATGGTTCAATCAAATGTATTCCAATTAGTGCACCAGCTAAACAAAGGATGCAAATATATTCAAGGTTACTGAATGAGCGCAGGATGCATGCAAGTTGGTTAGTGATGTGTTCATACTTGTTGAGAAAATTAGAAACATCTTCATCCAAGTGGATGGTGATAGCGCACAAGAAAGTAAGCCTATTGAACCTCTTTTTTGTAGGCAAACAGCAGCATTCTTCTTTGGCATGATGTATTGATCAAAGTCACCTGCTTTGTTCCACTGTTTATGGTCATAATCGTGTGAAACCAATCTCACTGAACAGTCCATGAACTGTTCTGTGATTGAATCATGGGATGTAACACAACTGACAAGGAAGTTTGCAAATATCTTGTCTGGTCCAATAGTGTTATCAATCTCTATAAACACTTCAACATTTTTGCAATTAAACATTGATGTAGGATGAACTTGACATAAGAGATGTTCAGGTGTGTGATCGGTGTCAAACAT
This sequence comes from Bathynomus jamesi, assembly GCA_023014485.1. Lineage (NCBI taxonomy): Eukaryota > Metazoa > Arthropoda > Malacostraca > Isopoda > Cirolanidae > Bathynomus > Bathynomus jamesi. The sequence goes on along the minus strand of JAJOZX010012072.1, from coordinate 65,631 downwards.
GTCAGATACAATGCTTTTGACCACAGTGTTGTGGCTTGTTGCATCAGTCATCACAAAATCTATTTTCTCATACAGTCTTAGGATCAAAACCGCTGACTACCGATAAAATATTCAGGATAGTAACTCTCAGTGCTGCTAGATTTTCTCGTGATTCTGATACTAGCTGCAGCGTTGGGAAGGAATGATATTTTCCATTAATTGTGATACCTTGAACAGAAAATGACCCTGCACTGTTTTCTAGATCCATCATCATGATAAGTAATTGTGACTGACTCATCCGAATTCATGATCTCTTGTACTATTTCTGCCAGTACAAAGGCTTCAATAGCTTTTCCTATTTTTTGGCATGCTGATTTGGGTGAAGCTGTCTCTAAATCAATAATGTGCATTTTCATCAAAGTACTTCCAGCTGCGATCAAACATGTAGTTTCACACTTCAATAATAGCTGCTGTTGCTTGGTTGTATGATAAATGATATTTGGATATCGGTTTGTCGGCCACTCTGTAGAATGCTTTTTTTATTTTTGCCAGACTTTCACGGATATGCCTGTATTGATGAGGCAACTTTTCTCTATCCTCATTCAAGTTTGCATACACAAATTTTCATTTTTTTGATGTTGATGGTATATTTTCTTCAGGGATATATTTATCTTCAGTGCATGTGTCCTCATCTGTTATCGAGCCATCAAATTCTTGGTAAAGCTGTGATACAAACTGATTTTTCTGTGTCTTCTTGTTCCTTTAGGAGCATCTTGTCCATTGCAGCTTGCATCCTCATTTGCCTCTCAGCTGTTCTTTGCCATGCCATGTCCACTGATTTATCACAAAACATTTTTCTTGGTCCTTGTTGATCCTCCAGGAACTTCCACTCTATCTCAGTAACTTTAACACCATAGATCTTCTCTTGGAGTTGTTGAATTCTGAAATTTCTGCTGGTTTTGCTTCAGTCATTCTCTGTGAGTGAACCTGACAGTGTTTCTTGAACTCTTCATACAATTTTGTTATCTGGTTGACAATGTTACTGATCAACTTTGTATATAGGTTGCACCAGATCCAAAGGTTCTGCAAGTTATAGGCAACTTTCCATACAGCATCACTAACAGAAAGTTGATTCTTACCAGCTCTGGCTGGCCTCAGCATGAACATCATCACTTGAATAACATCTTGCTGGAGTGGCAGTACACCTGCCTTAAACTGATACAGCTCAATATATTCCACATCTCCACACTGGTGTGTGGAAGCAGAACGTAACTCTCTCATTTTGATTCTGTTAATTACTGTAAGTCTATTTTAAGATTTCTTTAGCTCCTGTAAATGAGAAAAAATTATTAAACAAGCATAAAAAAGTTACAACTAAAATAATCATGTAATATAATATAATATATATATATACAGGTCATTCGATAAGTGAGTGGCGATTCTATGTCAGTTAGCATAGTGTACTAACATCTTTGATATCTAATAAATGTCTATTGCTTTTTTCAATTAAGCTAGCTTCACATGAAATCCAAATTTTTAATTTTGCAGTAATTCATGTTTATTCCTGTTTGTTCTGGTTTTTCATTGTTTTATTTTTATTATTTCTAATTATTGGCGTTGCAATGACTGAGGTAGACGCACGTGTTGATAAAATTTGTGATCAAAGTCCCTACACATATGAAGCACAGATATTAGCAGCAACATGGTGGCATGAATCTGGAAAAACCAAGCATTGCATGAAGGTATGCAAAAGGTTTGAACAAAGATTTAATGATGTGCCGCCAAAGGGCGAAATCATTAGAAAATGGGAACACAAATTATTCACAACTGGGATGATAATTGATAAAAAATGCCATGGTCGCCCCAAAGCAAGAGCAAGATTGGAAGTTGTTGTTCAAGTGTCAATTTGACAATTGCCAACCAAAAGTATTTGTAGGCGTGCATCCGCATTAAATGTTCCGAAATCAACACTGCATGATTTGAAGAAAAAAGACTTGCATTTTAAAGCTTTCCGCCCAACCTCCATTCAGTTTTTATCGCCACAAGATAAAATTGTCAGAGTTAATGCTTGTCAACAAATTCTTGAAGCTTTTCCAAGTAAAGCGAGAGAGATCGTACGTTCTTCAGTGATGAATGTGCCCTTTATGGCGATGGCAAAAGCAAATTTTCATTTTTTTGGTCGAAAGAAAATCCTCATTATTATGATAAGTAAAACAGTATCCCCCTCGAATCATGATATGGTGTGCAATATCAGTGCATTGTTTAATTGGTCCATTTGTGTGCACTGGTCGAATTGCTTCAGTTAGTTATATCGACATGTTGGAGAACAGATTTCTACCCGCTTTAAGAAATATGAATATTCGCAACCCTATTTTTCAGCAAGATGGTGCTCCAGGACACACTGCTTTCACTGCGCGTGAGTTCCTAGACAGAAATTTTCCTGGCAGATGGATCAGAAAGTATGGTCCTGTACCTTGGCCTCCGCGGAGTCCGGACTTGACTACCCCGGATAATACCCTCTGGGGAATCCTCAAGATGCAGATTAATGGCCGTGAAAATCAAAGTGAATCTGATCTGACAAAAATCACAGAAGTTGTGTTAAGTGACATCAAACATCAATGAGGATAAAGAACTTTTACAAAAAATGTCAGACAGGACATGGAGACGCATCCAGCTTGCTGTTTGTGTAAATGGCGATCAGGTTGATCCCTATGACAATTAATTATCAAATTAATTGTAAGTTTACTAATAATAAAATTCCTTCTAATAAAATTTTTATTATCCTTTATCTTTTATTTATAAATTGTTCCTGAATCGCCACTCACTTATCGGACGACCTGTATATACAGGGCGTCCCAAAAAAATGTATACACACTTTAAATACTTATAAAGGCAGTGTTTATTAAAATACATTTCATTTTCAAAATGTAATAGAATCTACAGACATTATTTAATTGTTTTGTCAACGCCTGTTTTCAAAATGACGTCCGTTCTGGTCCAGGCACTGCTGATAACGTGAAGCAATGGAATCGCAAACATCACGAAACATTTCGTTTGGTATTTGTGTGCATTCTCGTTCAATGGCTGCTCTCAATTCAGCGACTGTTGCAGGTTTTATAGCGTAGACTTTGTCTTTTAAGTATCCCCATAAAAAAAAGTCTAGTGGTGTGAGGTCTGGTGAACGCGGAGGGTATTCTACGAAACCCCTTCGTCCAATCCACATCCACATCGTGCCAAGTACCACTCGCAATACTCCACTCTTCGGTCCGGATCATCTTCATTAATAGCATGGACTAATCTTGGAATGTAACTTTTTCCATTGACAGCGCTTCAAAATGCGTTGGACAGACGATTCTGAAATTCCTACCTCACGACTCGCTTGCCGCACAGATTTTCTTGGACTTTGATGATACGTTTCCAGTACTCTTTCTTGCTTTGTGGGGCTTGTCGATGTCCGTGGTCTTCCGGAACGCTTCTTGTGGACATTCTGAACAGTTCCATCGGCTTCAAACTTATCTCTAATTCGAGTGATGGTAAGTCGCGTTGGTGGATCTGTTTGAAACTCCCTCGTAAACTGTCTTTGCACTTCAACTGCATTTTCACACTTCCAGTAGCATTTTAGAATGAATTTCCTTTGTTCAAAGCTTAGTCTGACTGCCATTATTAATTCTAATGGGTTTAACTTGGAAAGAAAGAAACATCAATTGAGCTATCAGCTGTTAAAGTGTGTATACATTTTTTTGGGACGCCCTGTATATATTATAATAATAATAATAATATATGATTATATGTAAATAATAATCATAAAATAATAATCACTGGCAAATAATCAGTTTTTGTGGCTAATATTGTTATTTAGCATCAGCAAACAATTCAGTTAACTAAATTTATGATGTGAATATTGATGTCATAGCAATTTAATAGTATTTTTTTAACAAAACCAGATAAAGTGGCTAATAATTTTCATTGTTAATATCAGCAAAACTTCAGAGAGCATGTACAGGGGGGTTTAATGATATCAGATATTTGTGAAACATGGTTAATTTTACTTCTTTTGTATGATAGCAACTTTTAAAGACCAGAAAACTGGGGGTCACCATTTCTGTTCCCCCCCTATTTATAAGTTCAATCAGAAACTCATCCACTCCCAATGACTTTCCATTCTTCATTTTATTAACAGACTCTTCCATTTCTTCTCTGGTAATAATTATAGTCATCTGGGGTGAAAAAAAACATAGGGTATGTTGGGGTGAAAACAAACAGGCCCCTTAAAATAATTTTTAATATAAAGAAAATTTTTAATAAATTTTTTTCAGGTAGCCCACTATATCCTTCAAAAGTGTTGGTAAAATGATGTCTTTGTCTGTTTATTTCCAAGATATGAGCACCAGAAAAAAGTGTCAAAAATATGTAAAGAAAACTTTTTTGCTTTTTATTTTTTATTTGCTTGGCACTGAATTATTTTTCACTGTAGAATATTTATACTTACATTGAAAAGTGTGAAGATGTGTATCTTGTAATGCATGAGGAGAAATAAGACAGTCTGTGGCATAAGCCTTGTGAAGCTGTTTTTTTTAACCCCATGCAGGTGAAGCCTCTATGGGGTTAAAAAGAACCTATGTTTTATGTAGTAGTATGGGCGCAAAATGGGAGTGCAGGAATGTTGAAATGCAATTGCAAATGTTCAATGTTGCAAAGGGGTGATGCAACAAGATGGGGTGGTGTATGCAATGCAGGGGTATGCAACATCAATGTTGCAAGGGGAATGGGTATGCAATGCAGGGTGGGGTATGCAACATTAATGTTGCAAGGGGGAGGGGTATGCAACATCAATGTTGCAATGGGAAGGGTTATGTAACAAATCAATGCTGCAAAGGGGGAGAGGGGAGTTAAAAAGAACATGTTTTATGTATTAGTATGGGCACAAAATGGGAGAGTGCAGGAATGTTGAGGACCATATACCAGAGTTAATGCTATATTTTTTTCACTCCAAGCACAGTTCATTTTCACCCCTTTCCATGGGGTGAAAAAAAAAAGTTTTTTTTATTTTACCAATTAAATATTTTGCAGGAAAAAAAAATTTATTGCCATGTTATGATGACTCCTGGCCTTTATAATGTGAACATACAGGTTTGTGTCCATCCCTAATAATAAAGTCTGTAGGCCTAAGTTAAGGCAAATTGTTTTTTTTACCCCAGAGGACTATACCTGTTCTGCTAATTCCTGGTATATTCCATCTTCTTTCTCCACTGCTTCTTCTGGATCTCCATTCAAAAGATCTTTAAAATAATATGACCATCATCTATTAATTGCTCCAGGTTCCACTATCACATTTCCCACTTCATTTTTAATACTGTATACTTTTTTCTTTTCCTTCCTATAAGATTTTGCAAGGCTATAAATCAGTTTTTTGTTTCCTTTCTATCCTCTCTCAACTTTTCTCCCAATTCCCTCATTGCCATTTGTTTTGCCCTTCTCTTCTCCTCCTCAGCTTCATTTCTTGCTTGCTCATATTCCCATCTTGATTCCTGTGTACGTTGCCTCAACCACTTCCTATGTTTTATAGTTTTCAGTTTTACTGTGCCTCTCACTATATCTGTCCATCATGGTGTATGTCTTCTTCTTCCTCCCCCCACCCACTCAGTTCCCAGAATCTCTAACGCAATCCTCTTGGCACAATCTCTCTCAGTTTCTCATTCAGTGTTTTCCTCCATCTCAGTTATATTTCTTTCAAGTTCCTCTCTGAATCTAACTCTAATGTTCTCATTCTGCAGTTTCTGTCTTAATTACCTTCCTCTTCTCCTCTTTTGTTGCTACTATTTTCTGCATTTTCAAATCTGCTGTCAGTAATCTGTGGTTGGAGTCTAATGTAACCCTAGGTATCACCTTGACATTTCCAATAATTCTCTTATCAGAGCATATAAAATACCGTAATCTATGATGGATTTTTGGTCAAAGTTTCCTGTTACTTGGTTCCACCTGTATCTCAAACTTATGGGTCTCCTCGTGTTTGAAAATCTGTTCATGATCTTCAGTTCATTCCTTATGCAGAAATATATTAGTTTCTCTTATATAGAATATAAATCACCAGAAATTATAAGAAGGCTCTACACTTCATATGTGAGGCCTCTTGAGTATTGCATTCAGTTCAGTAGTCCTTATTTAGAGCAAGACAAAGACAGACTAGAAAAAGTACAAAAGAGAGCCACAAGGATGATACCATGCCTTAGACACCTTAGTTACAGAGAGATTGGAGCACCTAAACATGTTTTCCCTAAAGCAAAGATGATTACAAGGTGATATGATAGAAGTATATAAAATAATAAATGAATTAGATAATATAGACTTCCACTCTCCTTTTATAAAGGATCACAATGATAGGATGAGAGGCCACAGCCTTAAGCTTTTTCAGCAAAGATGTAAATCACAGTTAGTACAACATAGTTTTTCAAATAGAGTAGTAAAATTCTGGAATAGCTTAGATGAAGTTGCAAGTTCCCATACCTTGGAGACTTTTAAGAAAAACTAGATAAATTAATGACTAAAAGAGGTATCAGGTAATGATGTTTTGCTGGAACTGGTAATGGTGTGGAGAAGAGGTTTGTCAACTCCTCCCACATACACATATATAGTTTATTTTTTATTTAGGTAAATCTCATCACCCACACAGAGTGATGGGATGTACTGAGGCAGCATCTTGGGTTAGGAAATACTCTGTCTTTATACCCCCATTTAAAGAGATTTCTCTGCCGAGCAGTGCCCCCATAGTACTGTGATGTATGAGACTCAGTATCATCACTTGCCTCATAGACACCTTTAAATGGGAGACCCTGAATGGGTGTACATTCAAATACTCTATACAGTCTTTACAGTCCTTTCCTCTTAATTGTAGAGCTTGTATTATTCAGGTTATATGTACAGAGCTATATATCAGGTCATCCCATAAGTAATGTCGTTATTTATGATAGATTAAGTTTAAACTAGTCCTACTCAGTTTAAGCATAAATTTTCCGAAAGTTATATCTAAGAGGAGATCTATCGTATTTCGCTACATACTTTACATTTACAGACCTTAACCAGTGAAGATGTGTGTTTTGCTTTATGTGAACCCCTCATAAACATGGCGGTATCAGAAGAGCATATTAGGCATATAATGCTTTACGAGTTCAAAAAAGGGAATAGTGCTACTGAAGCAACACGAAACATTCAGGAAGTTTATGGCAATGATATTCTGCACGTGAGGAAATGTCAAAGATGGTTTCAAAAGTTTAGCAATGGTGACTGCTGTTTGACAGATGCAGCACGCTCTAGACACCCTGCTGAGTTTGATGATGACCTGCTGTTAGCCGCACTTGAAGAAAACTGTTCAACAACTATCGAAGAATTGACCCAGAAACTCAAGTCATCCCCATCCACTATCCATCAACATTTGCAACAACTTGGGAAAGTGCCTAAGTTAGGAAAATGGGTGCCACCACATGATTTGTCGGTCGACAATCTGAGGGTGCAGGTAAGCATTAGCACAGGTCTTCATTCCTGTGAACTCCAAGATCCGTTTTTGCACCATTTAGTGACTGGTGACGAAAAGTGGATACTGTACCAGAATGTTAAGCGCTGTTGACAGTGGGTTTGTGCCGGAGAACCAACAACAACACAGCCAAAACTAAATCTTCACCCTCGGAAGGTGTTGCTCAGTGTTTGGTAGGATAAAGTGGTATAATACAATTTGAAACCTTACCACACAACCAAACAATCACCGCTCAAGTCTACTGTCAACAACTAGATCGATTGAACACTGCACTAAAAGAAGAGAGACCTTCTTTGGTTAATCAGAAAGGAATCGTGTTCCACCATGACAATGCACATCCTCATACCACTTGGATCACTTCTGCAAAAATTGAGGAGCTTGGGTGGGAAAACTTCCACATCCTCCAGACCTTGTGCCTTCAGATTATCATCTCTTCAGGAGTCTGCAAAACTATCTTGACGAGAAACAGTATACAGTCGACCCTCGACTTATGTAATTAATCCATTCTGAGATGAGTTACTTAACTCGAAAATGACGTAAGTCAAACCCCAAAATACACACAAATCAGGTAATCTGTTCCAGGACCCCAAAAAAGTATTGAAAATAATAAAATAATTACATTTTTTTATAAAAACTGTATATAAACAGAATTATAATGGTAATTAATAATTATTATTAAGAAACACCATCTGTAAAAGAAAATACATATTAAAAATTAATAATAATAAATTAATTTTAGACTTTTTAATTTAGACTTATTAATTTGCCAAATTATTAATCACTTCATACAGTATCACTTTATATAATGCACAGTAAAAATAATGAAATAACGTGAAATACCCGGTGTCCTGCCAGTGAGTGGTCACGCACTGCGTTTGCGATTATGCAGCTATTACGCAACACAAAATAATTACGTAAGACGAATCAATTACAGTCAGTGGGGGGCTTCTCATAACTCGAAATTACGTAAGATGGTGATGATGTAAGTCGAGGGTCGACTGTACTTCTTTAGATGACCTGCACACCAGTCTTTGTAGGTTTTTTGCCTCAAAACTGCATGAATTTTATAAACATGGCATTGAAAAGCTTGTAGGATGTTGGCAGAGTGTCACTGATTCCGATGGAAAATATATACTAGATTAAAAAGTTTCAGTTGACTTTTTTTCTTCCTTCAAATTCTGATCTAAAAAACGACATTACTTATGGGATGACCTGATACATATAGTCATATGAGAAAATTGACAACCTGATCCTTCGGGTCTGCAAAACTATTGTAAGGTACTGTATATACAGGGTGTACATAAAGTCAGGATCTATTTTTGTGAAGCACTTGGAAATTATATGGAATTCATAAAATGATTTAGATTTCTTTACATGAGGCTTTATCAAATCGCACGTCTATCAGACGAAGATCACGAGTCTTGAAAACTTACGTACACGTATATGAACTGCTGCAGATAACATAACCCCGCAAATGCTCCAGAATGTGTTTAGAAATGCTGCAGAACGATTTGAGCTGTGCAGGGATACTGATGGACGTCACGTCGAATCCTACTCTTAATTATTTAATAAATGTTACCACTATCATTTTATGATTGAATGCCATATAATTTCCAAGTGCTTCACAAAAATAGATCCTGACTTTATGTACACCCTGTATAAGTACGGTAGTAGACAAGCAGCATCTAAGATCCTCTAGATCCATGTAAAACATCTTGAGATGAGATAATTATATATTGTTTAAAATTAGTACAGTAGTGGTATTGAAGAATGATTCACAGGTTCCAAAGACTTAAAGTTAATGTACAGCTAGTAGATGTGTGACAATTTACACAGATCAATTGTATCTTAATTTTGTATGAAACTGTATTTGTGGTTTGTTTATATTAACAGTGGAACCACCCAGATGGGCCAAAGGGCCCCTTGTGAGCCCACTATAAAAAATTTTACCATTACCATAAGCCCTATCTCTACTTATAATATCCCCTCTCTAGAAGTAAACCACAAGGGCTTATTATTTACTTTCACACGCTTAATCTTGTACGGTACACATTCCCCATTTATAGTCCCAAATACTGTTTCAAATGATTCCCACATTAGTTTTGCATCAGAGATTCCCATTACATTTTCCCAATTGATGTGTGACAATTCATTTCTCAATTTACAAAAGTCTGCAATCTGCATGCACACTGGAAGTTAGGAATTTTAGTCAAGTTAGCTGGTTTCGAGTGACTTACTGAGAGGACAAACTCTACCATATTGTGATTGCTATTGCTTAATGGTTCTATTACTTGAAGATCAGTGATTAGGCTATCATCCATAGTTATTACTAAATCTAAAATACTGTCCAACCTCAGAGGTTCCCCAACCTTTTGAATAAGATAGCTAACCAAGAAAATTAACTAAATGATTACCTTCCATGTCTCCCTACATTGTATCATAATCCAAATTGGCACAATTAAAGTCACCCATAACTGAGGCCTACTCACTATTATTCTCTTAAGTTCATGATATAACCTCTACAAGTCCCAACAAATTACAGGGTACATTTTGGGGGAGTATGAAAAAGTGTGAATTAGGGGTGATAGATTTTCTGAAAGTGTGAATTATAGACACATTTCATACATTTCAGTTAATTTATAAATTCCCTCCATTCAATGGGGGTAAAGCCCCAAAAGTTTTGAATTAGGGGAGTATTCACTGTAGTACCGTAATAGGCAATAAACCAGAACTTAAAGATAGCATGTTCATTACTTTTCCACTAAAAATCCCAACATACTATATATCAAACTGAAATTAAACCAAAAATCTTTGAACCTATTTTTTAACAACACAATCCACCATCTTACTCTTCCAGAATATAACTTTGAAAATTTGTGAACAATTTTTTAATCAGTTGATCATAAAAAATAACCACCACCTCTGATAAACATTACGCAGTAGGACCCAACATAAATTAGTTCCAAACATGTTGCCTTAAATTCAAATCTACTCAATTTTTGGCAAGACTGCAATCATACTCTTGGGATAGATTTGGTTAGGATTAATCCTGCTAGCCAAAGCTTCATTAGACAAGGTGGGTTCGGTATGATTGGTCCAATGACGATTGGTCTAAGGCCGATTCGTCCAAATGATAATTGGTCCAATGGTTGATTCGTCCAAATGCATATTTTTTTAAAATATTAATAAGTATATAATAAGTATATAATAAGCAACTTTGTTATGAAATATATTAAAATATGAGTATATTAATAAATCTATAACACACACAAGTTAATGCGAATGTATACACGCTGCACACACACACACACACCACACAATATTATATATATATATATATATATATATATATATATATATATATATATATATATAAACTGCTTTGACATGTAAGACTAACGCTTAATTTAGACTAATTTAAACTAAGACAACAACAGAAGTTTACATTTGAAACCAGCTTTAAGGTTTAGTTAGTAATCTCCTAGATTTTGTACTGTTCACACCTTTCTTCTCTCCAAAATTAGTTACCCTACCCATGGAGCCCGTTGTGTGCGAAACTGTGAAATCTGAAAGAGGAAAACAAAAGCTTGCAGTGAGTGGCTATTTATTTACAATGCGAGGGAAGAGGATTCAAAAGACAACTCAGAAGGAAACATATTACTGGCGATGTGAGAAGAGAATCTGTAATGCTACTGCAGTTACACATTATCGAGAAAATTGCCATTTCTTAAAAAGTGAAAGTGAGCACACTTGTGGATCTGCGGAAGCTAGTCATTTTCATGTAGTGAAGTGCCATAATGAAATTAAGCAAAAAGCCAAGGACACCAGTGAAAAACCTTCTCAAATCATTCAAGGGGTTGTTAGTCAAGTCAACTCATCCATCGTACCATATATTGGGAAGAAGGAATCATTAAAGAAGTTGGTAAGCAGAGTACGAAAAGATAGCCCTCTAGAGCTGACAAATTTAGATGACTTATCTATTCCAGAGGAATATAGGAGAACACTTTCTGATGAATTATTTTTAGTTAGAGAATCAAGCATTGGAAATGACAAAATTTTGATATTTATTACCTCTTTTAATTTGAAGAAACTTGAAGCAGCACATTTTTGGACCTTTAAAACCGTTCCAACAATTTTCACTCAGTTGTACACTATTCATGCACCCGTTGGACCGCATGAAAGAAGCTGTATTTTACCTCTGGTTTATGTGCTGTCACGAAAAAATACAGAATGTTATGTCCAGTTTTTCCGCGATATTCTCGAATATGCTGCAGAAAATCAAATTACCCTCTCCCCCGAAATGATAATCACTGATTTTGAAATAGGGGCTATAAATGCAAGTAAATGTGAGATGCCAGGTACACTCAACAAGGGTTGTTTCTTCATTTTGGACAAAGCATTTACAGAAAGGTAATTTCTTGTGGTCTTAAATCTCTATATTCTAACATGAAGATTTCTCAATAAAAATCAGACAAATGGCTACGCTCGCTTTTCTTGCACCAAACCAAATTGAAGAAGCGTGTTACAACTTAAACCAACAATTCCAGATGAAGGCACTCCTGTAGCAGCTTATTTTGAAGAAAATTATGTTTGCGGTAAAGTTCAACGAGTATTACGTGGCCAAGAATTGCGACAGCCGCCACTTTTTCCACCATCTTTGTGGTCGGTACATGACCAAGTAGAGATGGGGATACCGAGAATTCAAAATAAGGTCGAACCCTGGCATCGGCACTTTGAAATTTTAGTAGGTTCTGCTCATGTAGGTCTTTTTAAAATAATAACCGAGATGCGAAAAGAGCAGAAACACATGAAGGCGTAATTGAATGCATAATCCGCGGAGAAGTCACATCAAAACTCAGAAAAAAGGACATCCAACGGGAAAGCAGGATTTTAAGAATATTTAAAAAGCTGACCAATATGATATGATGTCTTAGATTATCTTAGGGCACTAGCTCACATTCAAGGTTTTTTTAATATTTTTCAAATTGTGTTTTTTAATCCTCTTATTAAGACCATTTTAATATTTTCAGTATAAAATAATATTCCAAGAAGCCGACCAATATGATGTCTTAGATTGTCTTAGGGCATTAGCTCACAATTTGAGGTTTTTTTAATATTTTTTAAATTGTTTTTTTTAATCCTCTTATTAAGACCATTTTAATATTATTTTCAGTATAAATAAATTCTTTTTCTTATTTCTATTTCCCTAAAGTGTAGGTCTCTAATTTATATATATATATATTATATTTATTATATTTTCTAAGTTTAGACCAGTTTCCTGATTCGACTAATCTGCTATTAGACCAATTGTCTTTTGGACAAATCAGTATTGGACCAATCGACCATTGGACGAATCGACCATTGGACGAATCGACCATTGGACGAATCGACCATTGGACGAATCGACCATTGGACGAATCGACCATTGGACCAATTGTCATTTGGACAAATCGTCATTGGACCAATCATCATTGGACCAATCGTCCCAATCCAGACAAGGTTAGTATAAATGAGAATGCATTTCCACTTATCTTAGTTTACAGTTTAAAAGATTACAGTTTAAGGTAAGGTAAGGTAAGGTAATAGTGGTATCTGGGTGTCATACCCAATATAATACAAAATTTTAGAGATGGTTTCAAAACATATGATATCTACCAATGCAATTTGTCACATTAGTACAACTTTTCTGAATTTTTAGGGGTGACAAGAGGGTAACTCCTACAAATGAATATAAATCCAACTTTGATAGCCTACTATAGAACTAGCTACACTGTTGTGAACTCAATCATTTCCTAAGCTGAAAGATAAAAAAGTTGAAATGATAACTTTGCCCTGCACTTACCTTTCAGTTCGGTGTTAAATTAACCCAGGGCTTATGGTCCAGTGAAAAATATTCCAAGATTATGGTACAAGTTCCCTTTAAATTTGGAAAATTAATTTTAAACAAACAGAACTGCTCTGGTCATTTGGTTTAATGTACCATAATAATTGCAGGACCTTAATTCTAGCAGTTGGTATGCCTGGTTTAAAAAAATAAAAACACAGATTTAGATAAGGATTGAAAGTTTTTAATTTTGCCTGTAGCCCATATTCAAAAAAACAATAAACAACCTGTTATATGACCCTAATGGGACCTGGAGATGGTTGGATATCCAAAAGGACAAGTGTTACTACTTATCTAACAGCAGCTTCTCTCTTGTTCATTCTTTAGTTTTGTTAGAATTATACACTGCTGTTACACAGTAGCTATATTGTTTTTTATTTAATTTTGATTAGAATTATAGTATAAAGGACACTAGCCATATGACAAGCAATAATCTGAGCATGCGCAGACAATGAATACTGAGATGGTGATTAAAACAAGAAGTTTTGAGTGTGTTTGCATAATTAGGAAAGATTCTTCAGAGCTCCCAAATTCCTTAGTAGACCCTGGGAAGTCTCAGTAACCCCATTGGGCCTGAGCCTTCTTAGAAAGCCAAACCTTCAGAATTACTAAAAAAAAATTTCTTCCATTTTTTCATTGATAACAGATTTGAAATTTTCTCAATATAGAGAAGAATCTGAACTCAGAGGCATATGTACAGGAATACCCTACTTTACGAATTATTCCGTTCCTAGCGCCCATTCGTAAAGCAGGTGTTCGTAAAGCAGAGCATTATTTCCCATACATATGTTATATTTTGGGTTACGTTTTTTTCTTAAAAAATCGAGAAAAAAAAAGGTTATAAAACAGCAAAATTTGCAGAAAAAAATGTTTATTAACATAGAAATGAAAGCAATGAACAAAGAAATAATACAAACGAAAGTAATGAACAAAGAAATACAATAAAAATGTAAGCAATGAACAAAGAAATAGTACAAAACATTACATATGCAAATTTAGTTTTCATTAATAGATGCGTCAGTAGACATGCTTTTGGATTCGTTTCTTCTGATTAACGTCACAGTCTTTACTATCACTCTTTCATTTTGGCATAATTGATGATGGGTACTGTAATTGCAATGTACGAAAAGAATATCAGTGAAACACTTAGCGTGCACGAGAGTGAATAAAGCACAAACTCTCTTGTCAAAGCGCACATATAAACTGACAACAGCTGCGTTGCCACAGTGCAAAGTGAGCTAAAAGCGAGCTAACTTGGCACCGCTGTAATGCAGAATACGTAATAGAGTACAGTACAGTATGGTATGCGCGACGTAAGCATATTATTTTTGTCTTAAAATCGAGCTAACTAAGCACTGCTGTAATGCAGAATATTAGATTGTGGTATGCGCGACGTACGCATTTTATTTTTCGTCTTTTATATTTCTTCATTTAATTTTTTATTTAGCGCAAATACAATTTCGTAAACCCAGGGTTTCGTAAAACGAAGCATCGTAAAGCGGGGTATTCCTGTATATGACACATCCAAACGGAAAAGAAAGCATCTCACTTCTCCTTGATGGTGTGATAAGTGATCCTATTGTTGTTTTGTATTGCTTAACCTTTATTAGGATCACATTAATTTGTTTGGATCACTTAAAATTATGATGTAAATATCAATCATTTTTTGAATATCTAATTTCCTTTATAAAGACCTTGCTGAATAACCTAACTTCAGTTATCAATACAGTACTCTCAATAATTCACAATTTACTAATTCACACTTCAAAATTCACAGGTACTTCCATTACCCACATTAATTTACAAAATCAAGAGAAAAACAGTGAAATTTGTGAGGAATTCCAGCAATCCAATTCAAATCTGAAAGGTCTGAAAAGCTGGGTCTGTGCAGGCTAGAGCATCCTTCTCAACCTAGCTGCCATATCAACACCACATACACTCCACCTTTGCACTGTATTGTACTCATGTGTACTAGGCCAGGCTGAAACTCAAGATAGAATTAATCAGAGTCATTAACAGTTGGCTTTTGATATAAAAATAAGATTCCTGAAAAAAATAATTGGTGGCCACCAACGTGTGTCCGGCCACCCCCGTTTTTGTAAAAACATCTAATGCCGCACTAGCAAAATCAGGAAAATGGCAATATCTCTTCTGAACATGCTAGAGAGATGGTTTGCATACCAAAAGATGCAGAATTTGATTTAGAACAAATTATTAAGAGTGGTATTTTTTCATAAAACCTTTAGTTTTTGAGTTATTTTAGAAAAACTAATTTTTGGGGCCCATAGACCCCCTTTCGACGGACCTTAGTGACAAAAGAAATTCTAAAATAAGCATGATTTGGCTTTTTGATTACTAACATTGCCCTAAAAGGATGTTGACATGGACATAGTGATCACATGATATGACTTTTCCTTGTTATCTTGCATCCATTATGCTTGATTAAAGAATAGAGGGTGGGGCTGCTTCATGAACTTTTTTTAAACGTAATAAATTGAAAACTTGTTTTTTTTTCAGGTGCCTTTGTTATAAGTTTCCAACTGCAATTTGTCATTGAATTCAACATTTGCAATATAAAGTATGACTTCTACAAGGAAAACAGTTGCTAAAGTACTTGGTGATGTACGTTTTATGCCAGCAGAACAGTTTCCTTTAGGGAAATTGCCTACGTTGAAGCAAGTTATTGAAAGGTGTTTGTGTTTCGGAGACTATAAAACAGATGCTGTACTGAGAGCTACTTCTGAGGAATTGCATAAATTGTGGGTCACATATAATGTTTATCCAATATCAGTAAATGCCATACAGAGCCGACTGAAAACCCAAATAAAGGAATTCAACCGCCTTCTGAAGTATGACAAAAAGAAAAGGGGACCTAAATATCATCAAGATCTGGATGATTTTCTGAAAACTGTAAACGTTTTATTTGACATATATCAACATGATCACAAACTGTTGGCAGATACAGAGAAAAAGCACTTACTAAAAATGACTGAATCTGATTACCAGTTTTATGAGGTAGGTCTGTTGATTGAATTTCAAGTTGTAAATTATTAATTAATATTAATTAATTATCAATTATTAATATTATCAATAATTTGCTACAATTTTTAAAGTGCATTTAATAAGTTAGTAATATCAATAATACACTATTAATGATGTTAATGATAAGTAATATTTTAGTATTTTCTCATTTTTGTAAGAATTTCAATTTACATATAGAGACCCATAGATAAAAGATACATTATAGTGTAATGAAATATAATCACTTTGTAGGACCAGAAAACAACTAGGCATGGTTACTGTACCCTGAAAGAAGTCCCGAAAGAAAGACAGCCACTGACTTAAAATTCAAATCACGGGTTATTCAATCTCAAAAAGCAAAAGAATCAGTTCCTCCTCCTCATCCTCCTGAACCTATGGACATTCCTGAGTTGACAGATAGCGACAGTTGTAATGATTCATTTGATGCAGACTATGTTCCAGAAGTCTCAACATTACAGAACAGAACTAGATTACGCTCATTAGCTGAAGCATGTGACAGGTATAGTACTGAAAGATAAATCTTTTAATACAGCTTAAAGTGAAATCATTGTGACTAAGAGATTAAGATTACCAATAAATTATTCATTGACAATAGATATGTAAATCTACTTTAAATATCCTAACAGATATCAAGTAAGTGATAGAGCAGGAGCGGCTATTGGTTCTGCTACATTGGTGGACTTTGGAGTAATCACCCCAGATAACATACAAAATGTTATTGATAAGTATGTTTTTAATCACTCTAGATATTACATTTCTTAGCTTCTGCTATAAGTTCTAAATCACCAGATTTACTATTATTTTTAATTAGCGTCAAAATTTCTATTTTGTATTTATATAATTAGTTTTCAAACAGGACACTGACATTTGTATTTTGTATATTTGTATAATGCTAATGCAGTAATGCATGGCCAATATTTTTGAAATACTTTTCAGAAACAAGTTGAGAAGGGAGAGAGCTAAATTGAGAGCTGAAAGGAAGAAGGAAGAAGTGATATTTGAAAAAGTGACTGGCATTGGCTTTGACGGTAGAAAGGATGCTACACTTGCTGTTAACAAAGTAAATGAAAAGTATTATACATCCACAATCCTAGAGGAACATTATGTCATTACTGGAGAGCCAGGTAAATGGAAATGATTGTCATACAGTTATAGGCATTATGCTGTTATATTACTGTACTATAAAGTAATATTTCAATTACTTAAAAAATTTTCTTTTTAAGTGACAACTGTCCAGTTAACTTTATTCCTTCCTTTTTCATTTTTATTTAATTGTAAAATTAATTACATTTATTTTCAGATGATTTCTACCTCGACCATTTTACCCCGGAGAGTGGCAAAGGCATTGACATTGCTCATGGCATTTATAAGATCATTAAAGGGACAGAACTTGAGGCCAAATTAAACTTAGTTAAAGCAGATGGGACAAATACTAACACAGGACATATGCATGGGTCAATCAGATATTTGGAAATGTTTTTAGGGCAACCTCTTCAGTGGGATATTTGTCTTCTGCATCTAAATGAATTGCCACTTAGACACATCTTCATAACTTTAGATGGGACAACAAAAAGTCCAGACAAATTTTCTGGCCCTATTGGTTCTCAGCTCAATGGGGATGTGTCAGAATGGAATGTTGTGGACTTCAAATCTATACCTTATCCTGCATTTGTGCTTCTACCAAATGAGGTGGTCAATAATTTATCAACAGACCAATACTATGGATACTGCATCTGCTGGGCAATTATTACTGGTGAAGTGGATGAAGACCTTGCACTCTTAGAAGTTGGCCTGCTAAATCACTCTCGATGGCTCACCTTAGCCTGTAGAATTCTTCGCTTTTATGTTTCACAAAAAAGACCCAGTAAGAACCTCAAAATCATAGTAGAATTCATCATCAAAGTATACTTTCACAGTTGGTTCAATATCAAGGCTAATAAGAGGCTAAGTGATGGGTCAAGAAACCTATTCAATATGATCCAAAGAGTAAATAAATTCCCTGACAGGAAAATTAGAGAAATTTGTTATGACGTATTAAACAATAACAGCTATTTTGCTCATGGTGAAAATATTTTAGTTGGAATGCTGGCTGATGAAGATGAAGAGGTGAGGAGGTGTGCTGTCAATAAAGTTCTGTGTCTGAGGGGAGTTATAGAGGATTTTGATGATGAATCTGGTAGTAGCAATGATTTTGCAGGTGGAATAATTGAAAGTGATGATGAGAATGAAGAGGATCATGAAGGTGGTACTGATGAATATCCTGCTATAGATGAGAATGTTAGGGTCTTTAGAAAGCCAATCATCAATTTCAAAGCTTCTGCATACCACAAGCTGTCTGCTATGTCCCAATGGGAAACTGTTCCACCTGTATTAAAAGAATTCAGTAATGATGAACTGCGTGATATCATTAATACCGCATTGAAACTGGATCACGAGTGCCACAGTCAGAATGTTGAAAGGCACATCAAGCTTGTCACTGAAGCATCCTTGGCTGTTGTAGGTCATGAGCGTAGAGATGGTCTTATTAGAAACAAAATTAGATCACGTAAATTAATGAAAGATTTTGTGTCTAAAAAATATTTTAAGTTCTAGATTATTATTTATCATGCTAAAATATGACAAAATTTTGTTAATTGTATAATTTAATGTTTGGCGTTTTGGAATGTCAAAAAGCATTTTCAATGAATTTAAAATGGCTGATTTTGATTGATTTTGATTGCTGATTGAAAACCACTAATACATGTCAATTTGCAGCTTGAGAATGTTTTATTGTGTTGACATTCAGTTGAAAGGGGGTCTATGGGCCCAAAAAATTAGTTTTTCTAAAATAACTCAAAAACTAAAGGTTTTATGAAAAAATACCACTCTTAATAATTTGTTCTAAATCAAATTCTGCATCTTTTGGTATGCAAACCATCTCTCTAGCATGTTCAGAAGAAGAGATATTGCCATTTTCATGATTTTGCTAGTGCATCATTCGGTCCTATTCAAAGGAGTGACATAACAAAGGAGTGACAAATCGGAGATAAAATTCAAAGGAGTGACACGAAAATACCAACAAAGAAGAAGAAAGAACAAATCCAGAGGGAAGAGAGGCTTGCAACTGTTAGGTTAGGTTAGGTTAGGTTTCTAGTTTTTGAAATAAAATTTTAATAATTTCACTCCTTTGAAATGTCACTCACTCCTTTGAAATGTCACTCACTCCTTTGAAATGTCACTCACTCCTTTGAAATGTCACTCACTCCTTTGAAATGTCACTCACTCCTTTGAAATGTCACTCACTCCTTTGAAATGTCACTCACTCCTTTGAAATGTCACTCACTCCTTTGAAATGTCACTCACTCCTTTGAAATGTCACTCACTCCTTTGAAATGTCACTCACTCCTTTGAAATGTCACTCACTCCTTTGAAATGTCACTCACTCCTTTGAAATGTCACTCACTCCTTTGAAATGTCACTCCTTCGATACAGACCCCATCATTAGATGTTTTTACAAAAACGGGGGTGGCCAGACACACGTTGGTGGCCACCAATTATTTTTTTCAGGAATCTTATTTTTATATCAAAAGCCAACTGTTAGTCACTCTGATAAATTAAAATCAAACAAAAATTATAGTTTCAGTCCAGCCTAAATTGTGTACCCCAATGGACCCCATACAAGATATCCAAGCACCCTGCAACCTCTCCTGCTGCTTCTCTGAGTGGTAAGAGGAAAAAGAATACCTTCTCCCTAGAAGAAAATGTAAAAATCCTCAATGAACTTGATGCTGGTGCAGGATGTTCAACCCTTGGTCAGCAGTATGGTATGAATGAATGAAAGCAGTGAACAACAGGAATCCAGGATAGAACAAAATAGGAAGAGTCTACCAAACCTCACTCAGCAGTGTGACAGGTATACTGTATAATTTAAAATAGGAGTATGCTTTGAACACTCTTGTTGCTCTGCTGACAATACCTTTCAAAAAATGATTTATAACCCATGTAACTTTGCTAATAGTTGGAGTCCAAATCTTGGACACTGCTGTCCAAGGAACATCTTATAATATTACAGGTAAACTTTGATTTACAATGTCCCAATTTACGATATTTTGTGTTAATGATGGTGATGAATTAAGACCATCTCCCTATTTGCGATAAAAAAAAATTTGCATTAACGATGGCCATCAGTTGGCCAAACTCGCTGACACTCAGAAGAGGGAATGCATCTCTCACACAACCCTCAACTTCAGCCTCTCCAGAGGCTGTGTGAGTAGGGTGGAGTGTATTTTTATGAAAATCAATATTTTAAAAATCAGGGGTGCTAGATACGGTAGTTGTCAAATGTCTAAAAATGAACATTGGTAGTGGTTTTGGGTGGTTGCAAGTGATACTGCATCAGCAACCACACCCTATATGTACCACATCCATACGCAACTGTAAAAAACTCTGTATTTTGCCTATTTTGGGTTCTATAATAGGTAGAAACACAATCTAAAAACTGTTTGATTTTTTTTTTATGCTGAAACTGATAAAATTATTTCCGAAAGTGTAAAACAGAGTTTTAACACATTTTCATGAAAAAGTAATGCATATTGACCATATATTACAAATCTACACTATAAAATTTCATCAAATAAATGTAAAATCTAAACAAATTCTTGCTTTGTATTAAACTTTTTTATCAGTTTACGGGATTTTATACACTGCTGGATCATGCCATCTCTTCTATTGAACCCAATGACAGCTGCAGATGCCTCAGTCACAAGCTTGATATGGTGTTCTACCACTTGATTGTGGCATGGCTGTTTGAACTTCAAAGGACTTTTTCTAATGTTCGCAAGTTCAGTTGATGTAAGATGGGTAACTATTGGAGGCTCTACTGTCAAGTTATCAAGGTTACTCATCTTGTCATACAATTTAGCATTTTCATTGATTATAGGCACCTTAAATTTCCTGACAGTGCGCTCTCTTGTATAATTCAAACTGTCATAATCATCATCATTCACATCATCCTCAACTTCCAAATCTCCACCAGTGAAATCCATTTTGACTCTGATGTCCTGGGTTGTTTTCTCTACTTCACCCCTCAGTGCCAGGATCTTATTTACTGCAGTGTTTCTTCTCTCCCTGTCCTCATCACCAAGCATTGATATTATCATGTTTTCAGGGTGAGCAAAAAAAGCATTCCTTCTTAGGGTTTTTAGGGCAATGTCTTTTACTTTTTTTATTAGGAAACTTGGAGATTCTGCTCAGCATTGAAAAGAAGTTTCTTGAACCATCAGTCACTGAGTGATTCTTCTTGATTTCAAACCAGCTGGGGAAATACACTTTTAAACAGAACTCAGCAACAGTTATCAATACTGAACTCAGCTTTTTCTGTAAAACATAGAATCTGAGTATTCTACAACCTAATGTCAGCCATCTTGAGTGATTTAATGGCCCAACTTCTAAAAGCTCAAGGTCCTTTTCAATAGTCCCTAGCATAACTGCCATGCATATTCTATAAGCATAGTATTGGTCACAACTGAGATCATCAATTACATCATTGGGCAATATAGCAAAATTCTGATTTCTGATTGGCTTAAATTTTACATCATCCCATTCAGAAACCATACCACCTAGCTGTTTTCCTATTGCCCCTGAAAAACTATCAGGGCTCTTCAGTCCCATCAAGCTTCATGAAAACATGACAAAGAGGTAGCTCATTACAACATAAGAGGCATATGATCCTTTGCAGTGGTCTTCAAATAAGCTTTTCAAAGACTATGATCGCCCCTGAATTATGTCCAATCATCACTGCAGTTCCATCTGACCCCATGACTTGCAGGTTATTTTCCAGATCAGTGTCCTTCACTGCTTCATAGAGACTTAGTGCAATTGATACACCATTCCCATTCTCTGGGGTAACATGTGTTAGATAATGTCCTCCTGAAACATTTTAAACAAAATTTAAGGAAATAATAAATGTATTTGAGATCAGTAGATTACCAGGTATGACCAATGAACATATATAACTATCGCATAGTTCTTACTCCTTAATGTTACTAAGACCAAATTTATGTTCCAGAAGAAATAGTTAAGGAGACATTTGATGAAACGTTAGGTTCACTAGAATGCTCACCCATTAAGTATGTAAGAGCAAGAGATCGAAAGTTTTACGCAAAAAGGAAACTAAAGCAAATTGAATCATCAACAAAATCAAAGCTGTCAAAAGTACTTCATATGAAGCCTAGCATTTTGGATGAGGAAGCGGAGAAACCTATAGAGAGTGAGGAAGAAAAGTGTTATCAGCATATGATAGAGGAACTGAAAGAAAAGTGTAAAACTAGTACCAGACAAGAAAAGATATAAATTCTAACACTCCTTCCAATTGGTAAAACCTGGTCCAGAGAAAGAATTATGAAAGAATTTGAAGTGTCAGCCAGAATGGTTAATGCTGTGAGGGCCTTAAAGAGAAAAGAAGGTATCCTTCCTATAATGAGAAATAAAAAGAGTAACAAGGGTATAAGCGATGAAATAAAGGAAAGTGATAGAATTTTTCCAAAACAATGAATATACTAGAGAATGCCCTGGTAACAAAACTACAAATCAATAAAAACACCACAAGGGAAGGTTCACAAGCAGAAAATACTGTTGTTGACAAATATCAGAGAATTATATACGCTTTACAAAAATAAATATCCAAACGACAAAATCTCCAAATCAAAGTTTTTTGAACTGAGACCAAAATGGTGTGTGGGTGTGGGGAGTAAAGGATCACACAATGTATGCATTTGTGAAATACACCAGAACTTTAAACTTTTATGTGAATCACTCCCTGTCAAAGTAGAATTAAGAGAGTTACTAGGGAAAATAGTCTGCAACACTGAAACCAGAAACTGCATGATTAATAACTGCAAAACATGTCATGGTTTAAATGAATTACGGGATTGGCTTCTTACCATTTTTGAAAATAATGATTATGACATGGATGAGGTGGTTTCCTTTAAGCAGTGGCTTCATACAGACCATACCCAACTGGTCACAATGACAAAAAGTGTTTCGAATGTAGAAGAAGACATATGTGAAAGTGCAAAAAAGTTGAAAGTACACCATTTCATAGCAAAAGCCCAATCAAAATATTTGTCCAACTGTAAAGAAAACCTAATGATTCTACAGCATTAGTGCTTGTTGACTTCTCTGAAAACTATAGTTTTATAATTCAGGATGCCGTACAAGGGCATCACTGGGACAATACCCAGGCTACCTTGCATCCGGTAGTCTGCTATCAAAAAGTTGATGGTGAACTAAAAGTTACAAATTTTTGTGTAATATCAGATTCACTTACACACAACACAACTGCAGTTCATTCTTTTTTGTGAAGCCTTGAAATTACTTAAAAGTCAGAATCCTAAACTAAAACATATTTGTTACTTTAGCGATGGCGCAGCAAGTCAATATAAAAACTATAAAAACATCATTAATTCAGCGTTACATGAAAAAGATTTCCAACTAACACGTGAATGGAACTTTTTTGCCACCTCACGGAAAGAGCCCCTGTGATGGTGGTGGTGACACTGTCAAAAGGTTAGTTGCCCGGGGAAAGTCTACAAGCAACAAGTAAAGGTCACATCACCAATCCAAAAGAGATGGCCGATTGGTGCAAATCTAATATTAATGGTATACAATTTCTGTACATTGATTCAGCTAAAATTGAGGAAAATGCGGTAATTATTCGTTTTTTGACCCTCTCTCTTTTTATAATGAGAGCAAACATTTCTGGTCAATTTGGAGGTGTTCTGCACGAATCTGCCATCCGTTTCCTGTGCAAATGCGTAGTTTTTGAGATATCGTCATCTCAAAAACTACGCATTTGCATAGGAAACGGATGGCAGATTCGTGCAAAACACCTCAAAATCGACCAGAAAAGTTTGCATTCGTGCTAAACACAACCTAACCTAACCTAACCTAACCAGTCACCTTATTTTGGAGGATATAGTTCTGCAATTGCAGTAAGGAAGTGATGCAGAACTGTAGAATCGTCAGGATGTTCTGCCAGGAACAAGTATTGTGTGAAATATTTCCGGTAATGAGGACGCCATGTGCCCTTAAAGATAGAAACAGTAAATCCACACACACGCTTATTTTTTGGATTTTTTTTATGGCACCTAAACACCTTCAAGTCTTGTCTTAAAATACAGGCAGTATTACATTTAGGGCAAATCACGGATGTCGGAATTATGCCATGATTGGAAAAAACATCTAAACTTTTATCTTCATCGAGGCCAACAAGGCGGATTAGGTCTTCAAAATCAAGTTCACAAGATTGACACGTCATAACAGTAGAACGAAAATCACCACACTAACAAAAAACAGAAAGAAGTAGGCAAAAGCAAGAAAAAGTAGCCAAAAAAAGCCGAGAAAAATCTCCAAAAAAGTCTAAAAAAGGTAGCCAAAATAAACAAACCCACCGAAATTTATATACAAACATAAGCACACCGGACAAAAAATTAGTCACCCCTCTCAGAATGTACCTAATAACGTGTGACGGCGCCTCTGGCCTTGATAACCGCACGAATCCGGCGAGGCAGAGACTCTACGAGGTTGTGCATTTACTGAACATCGATTTGCTGCCACTCATTCATCAGCCAGTCCCAAAGTTCCGCCAGAGTCCGTGGGTGTCTATTCCTGCGCTTCACTTTCTGTTTCCAGCCTGAACAACACCTTCAACGCATTCAGGATTAAAGGCTTCATTGGACCTGCGATGTACTCGTCGCCTCCCATCATTGGAGAACAAACAAAAACGGGACTCATCAGACCAAATTACACGTTTCCAATCTGCCGCAGTCCAGTTTTTGTGCCTCCGAGCCCATTTATAACGTGCCAATTTGTGACTTGCTGTTAACAGCGGCCTCTTCCGTGGTACCCTGCTCCAGATGTCCATCGCATGCAGTTCTCGTCGCAATGTCCATTCGGAAATTGGTCGCTGGAGAACCTCATTGGTTTCTTGGAGCAATTGTTCTCTGGTTTGAAAACAATTTGCAGTTACTAGACGAGAAACATGGCGGCAGCCCCTATTGTCGAGAATTGTTTTCCAGCCACAGTTACGCCATCGATTGTCAGTTGATTGCGAACTACACCACTCTTTGTAAACTCACTGGACAGTACGCGTTGACACACCAACAAATTGGGCTACTTCAGACATTTTGTGTCCGTGGGCTCTGCCAAACACGATGGCTCCTTTTTGCCACTGAGTAACATCTGCCTCATGACCCATTTTGCAGACTATATCCAACACACACTTTGTTCTTCACCACCTCACGAAACAGATCTGATCCTGTGTGCTACGTCACTGCTACTTGTCACTTACCAATGCTACATCAGCGCCCTCTGTGTGACCTTGAACTTCCTACTATCGGTGCTATTAGGGGTGACTAATTTTTTGTCCAGTGTGCTTATTAGAAAGTAGAAAAAAAAATTTAAAAAGTACATTTTATACAAATTTGCACAAGATAATATATATATTTTCTTATTCAGTTTTGATTGGTTATTCAATATATATTGCTGTTATAGCTGGGTGTGACTGGGTCAAAAAACGAATATTAACCGAAAATGCTAATATGAGTTAGAAAAAAGGTATTCCTTAATTAAGACAATCCCAGGAACCCGTTCATATCACTGCTTTAGACCTTCATCAACAGGCATTAAACTGTACAAAATTTCTAGTGATGAAAATTTCTTTAATGTACAACTTTCCTTCCTCAATGCTACACAAGAAAATGTGGCTTACCAATATAAACCTGGTACATATGTGGCCTGTTTCTATGAAGGTGACTGGTTTGTTGGAAACATAGTTGAAGTGTGTGATACTGAGAAGGATCTATTAGTAAATTTCATGAAAAAGAATCCTTTTAAATGGCCTGAACAAGAGGATGTTTGCTGGATTCCATTCCAACATGTTTTGTGTTCAATTGAACCACCTACAGTTGCTGGGAAAATGGGGAGACAGTACAACTTATCAAATGATTGTTTATCTAAAATTGAGGAGTATTTTAAAAAAAGCCTAAGTAACTACAGACCTGTATCAAGCTGAATAATAAATTGCCAATTTATGGCTGTGAGGCCATGAAGTGTTGAAGACAATCAGACTTAAAGCCTGAGTACAATAATAAATTCCTGAGTCAGTGTCTAAACATAAGAGTTATTAGCTACCGTATATATAAGTTTACATACGAATTTACATAAAACAACACACATTAAAAAAAGAATATGAACTTATAGCCAATAATTCACATGCTTAAAAACTCAGGAACTCATTATTGTATATAGCTAAGTACTGTACACTTGTATTAAGGGAAGTAATACAACAAAGCTACTTAAATTTAAGGTTTTCTACTGAAAATGGTGGTTACTGCTAGTTTATCTGTACTAACTGCATAATTTAAATTACTAGGAAGTGCTTAAAGAGCAGTAGAACATGGTTCTACATGATTTACTTAGGTAGATCCAAGTATTGAGCATACAAGCTGGTCCATCTGTTGTGTTAACTGCAAATGTAGTAATAATCTAGGTGTATATATGATGTCTTTTTTATGAGTAAAACTTATTTAGATAATTTAACATTTGTGAATTAACTTACAAAGTAATAAAATGGAAGTAAAATTACAATTCAATGTTGTAAAAAGAAATTTAAACATTTCAAAATTTTGAAAAAATTCAGAATTTTTCACAAAAAGTACTTTTCTTTGAATAGCCAAAACTATATGAAGGAGTTGAGTTGAGATCTATTCCTTAATATATGTTTTTGTACACATATGTATCTTTCTTTACTAGAAGTATCAACTCCCTGACTAATTTCGGACACCTTTATATTAAGCCCCAAAGTTGATGTTAATTTTGCAAATTTTGTGAAAATATCAACTTTTGGAAATTTTTTAAAATAAAAATAAATCCTTTTTTGGTTATTTTTTTATTTCACTCATAAATTTATAACCCATAGAGACTATTAGTATTAAACAGCTGTGATTGATGTAGAACTAAAACTTTTGAAAATGGTAGAGTCGTAAAAGTGGGAGGAATTGATGCAAGCTTCGAAATGGAGGCATGTTTAAGCCCTTGTAACTCAGAAACTATTTGTTCCACAGCCTTTTAGCTTGCAAAATTGAAAAGCCCACCAGAAGTTGTATTGGCATGACAAATTTGAAGCTTCTACTCCTATTAGAAGACACTTCAAGGCCTCTCAAAATGAAGGCATTGGCCGATCAAGCCCAACATGGGCATTTTTTGTCAAAGGTGGGGGCGGGGGCCATTTAAGCAACCATAAAATTAAACGTTTTTGACTGAGGAAGCTAAAATTTTAGATTTAAGCTATTGAATGGTGTATGAATCAACCCTGAAAATTTGAAGAAAATCGGAGATGATCACCCAACCAACTTTCTGAAATCTGTACCAGTTGAGCTGGAATGACTCAATAGCTACAATACATAATGAAACAATAGATTTTTTTGAGAATAAAATAAAATTTAATAATTTACTAAGTTAACTTAGATTTTTACTTTTTTTTTTTATTTTAGGTATGAAAATGTCATGCAAGAGCTTAAAGACAAATTTATTTCTACAACTGATTGCAAGATTAAATTACAAATTATATCTTTATATCCATTTTCAATTGAAAAAACAGCAGAATTCTTTGAAACTTCTACATATATGGTGAGAAAAAGTCAGAGTTTGCAAAATGAATATGGTATATTACCGCATGTTCCAAGTATGTCAAAAGGAAAGGTCATAACCAGTGAAGTGAAGAGGATTGTAAGAGAATTTTACGAGTGTGATGATTATAGCCAAATGTGTCCGGGAATAAAGGATTATAAATTTACTATTAATGAAAATGAAGAAAAAGTGAAGATGCAGAAGAGATTGATGCTATGTAATTTACGTGAATTATTCAGAGAATATATATAAAAAATGAAGCTAATCCAAAAATCAGATTTAGCTCTTTTGCAAACTTAAGACCTTCTTGGTGTGTACTCGCAGGTCAGCGCGATACACACACTGTGTGTATGTACATACCATCAAAACCCAAAGCTGCAGATAGCAGCTTTGGGGATTAAAGATTTAGACTACAAAAGGCTGATGGCCTTATTGGTCTGTAACATAGATGAAGATTGTATGATGCACAAATGTAAAAAATGCCCTGTGAGGGAGGTGCTAAACGATATTTAGAAACTTTAGATTTTATGTTTAATGCGGAAGAAATAACTTATAAACAGTGGGAGTGTGTGGACAGCTGCATGATTAAAGACAAAATTGAATCTCCACAAGATTTTGTGGAATTATTGAGTAAAAATATTACAAAACTAACTAGGCATCATTTCACAAACAAAAGCCAATCCAATTACTTTAAAGAGCTAAAAGAAAATATGAAAGAAAATGAAGGCGTTCTTGTAGGGGACTTCGCAGAAAACTTTTCTTTTTTTGTTCAGGATGCGGCATAAGGGTTTCACTGGGAAACTTCCCAGTGTACTGTGCATCCTTTCGTATATTATTATAAACTTTGCAAAAAAATTTGTTATTGAAGTTATTGTTTTATTTCTGATTGTCGTAAGCACAGTACAATGCTAGTATATTCCTTTCTAAAAAAACTTATACCTAGTATTCATGAGCAGCATCCAACTTTATCAAAAATTCACTACTTTACTGATGGCTGTGCATCCCAGTATAAAAATAAACTAAACTTTTTGAATTTATACCACCACAAAGCCGATTTTGGAATAGATGAAGTGGAATTTTTTTGCTACGTTGCATGGAAAGAGCGTGTGCGACGGAATAGGTGGCACTGTGAAAAGATCAGCAGCAAAAGCCAATTTACAAAAACCAATTGATATAATCAAATTTTAACTCCCAAAGACTTTTTTGAATTTTGCTCAACTAATTTAGATTCCACAATAATTTTTTTTTTATGTATCCAAAAATGAAGTTACAGAAATAGAAAATTCCCTACAAGAGCGTCTCAATTTACCAATTATCCCAATCAAAGTTACCCAAAAATTACATAGATTTATCCCTTTGTCAGCAAACACTTTAAAAGTATGTTCGTTACTGAATAGTCTTCAGTCAGAAGAAATAAGAAAAACTGTTAGTGGAGAAGAAGTAGATCATGATGGAGAAGCCAGTGATATCGAAGGAGAGTTAAGCAATAAAGAAATAGAAGTGGGCTCTTTTGTCAGTTGTGTGTACGAAAAAGAATTGTGGTTAGGACTGGTCGGGTCATATGATGCAGAATTAGTGATGTTAAAAAAAACGTTTTTTTATGTCCATGTTTTTTTTTTTTTTAATATAGATATTGCCAATTTAATTATAAGGTATACTTTTGCAATGATATATATTATAAAAATAAATAAATAAATAATAAAATAGGCCATATGGTACCAGTATAGAATGTCCTTTTCAGCCTATTTACAGAAAAAAACTGGCCTCTTTCTTGCACTGAAAGTCTTGTATCTTGAGATCCGTTAAACTTGCGAGAACACTGGCTGGGAGCTGACTGCCCATTGTCCAACCTTTCCAGGACTCTCCCATCCATGCCTCGGATTTTGAATCTCCCACTTAACTATCCTTTAGACCCGCGATGACATTTTCCCCCCCGAGACCATCCATATATATACATACACATACACCCATATACATATATACCAATATATACATAAATACTTATATACACATTTATATCTATTATATACACCATACATACGCATACATCCAGAATTCCAGATACATACGCACGCATACTCACATATATACCTACACAAACTCATACACCTCTATTTCGCCCTTTCATTACCTCCGAGATCATTTAGCACATACAGTAATATCCATACAGCCAAAAGAAACTGATTAAGCACAGACAGAGCAGCAAAGCTAGTATTTATATCCCAAAATGCAAAATTCCAAGAAAGTGAAGTAAAACATGGTGCTACATTGGCTTCGTCAACATCCAAATCTGCAATAAGTACCAGTACCTGTGATATTGAAACTATATGCTCTAATCAATCTAGTGATAATGATTCTTCAATGGAAATAGAATCAGATAATGAAAGTTAAACCGCATTAGGTTAACACAAAGGTTAAAGAAAGAGATGAATATTTTTATTTTTTTTATTTTTCTATTTGGAATATATATATATACACACTGGTATTCTTGCCAATCACAATTATATATATAGTTTTATACCAGTATTATGTATTTTTTATTATGTATATTATACCAGGGTACCTGTGATATTGAAACTAGCATATATGCTCTACTCAATCTAGTGATGATTCTTCCATGGAAATGAAGGTTAAACAACATTAGGTTAACAAAAAGGTTCAAAAAAAGGTGAATATTTTCCTTTTCTATCTGGAATATATATACTGGTACTCTTGCCAATCACAATTATGTATATTGTTTGAAACGAGGAAGAATGTTTTATGTTCTAGTTAAAAAATATATATACATATAAAAATGAGGGTTTGTTTTTCCTTTCTATTATATACTTTTTGCGTGATTCAATTTTTCTAAAAGATGACTATATATACTAGGTATAACCGTATAAGCATGGTAGTATAGTAAATTATAGGTAATACTAATATACTTATTAGATTAAAGGAAGAAAAATATGGAATAAGTTTAAAACAATAAAAAAAAAAACAGTACCTTCGTTTTAAACAAAAAAATGACACAATAAAAAATGCCACATCACTATGCAGAATATGATGATTATTTGATTAAATTTCTTTATCCTTCAGGAATAGCGCCCTCATATTTTTTCCTGCAGAAGACGATATTTGCCCTGTTCCCCCCAGGGTCATTCCATGTCAATTCAACGGCGAAAAAAACGTGACCATCACTGATTTTTTTTTAAATTGGCACACTTATAGAACTCGGTGAGAAAAACAGAATGCCACTTGTTTCAACACTCTAGGTCATATGGTTCCGGAGATATGGCCATTCGAATTTTGTTAAAAAAGGTCAATTTCCAAGCTCATACCATATTACAACACGAAATAAATCGGCTCCTATTGCATTCACAGAGACCATTTAAACACTATTTTAAAGCTTTTAAGCAGATCTACAACTTTGTTTCTATTCATATTTACCTCAGTGGTCAAAAACAAAAGTTGATCTTATTTTTTACCTTTGACCTTGTGTAGGTCATTTGATGTCACAACCAATTTTTTCTCCTTTCACCCAATTTTGGGTACACATGTCTACCTTAGCCTAAAATAAGATTTTTGGTGTTAAGTTAGTATAGATGCTACAGCCATTTCAGTGGACCATATCCACCTCCATTTTGACCAAGTACCTTTTTCCACCAAACTTTGGAGCACCGTATCTTTGGAACTGTTTGAGCTAGAGTGTTGAGAAAAATACCATTAGATTTTTATTACTGATATATATAATGTCTGCTAATTTTCAAAAAAATTGGTAATTATCCAACCTAACCTAACCCAGTTATTTGGTTGAATAAGTATCTGGCCCTATTATAAAAAAAAAAATTTTGTATATTTTAGAGAATTATATAATATAGGTAATTTAAATTCCATAATTAATTTATATGGACATTCAAAAGTGTGAAGAACTTTGAACCTGCTATCCTGTTTAAAGGTAAAGCTATGCATGTATATAAGTACCTTATACTAAGCTACAGGTACTACCCTATAGAATAAGTTCAGTATTAAGAGTTAGACGAGTTTCAATAGAAATACTTAACTTTGGGTATTTATTCATTGTGTACAACAGTATGTACCCATGTGAAAATAAGCTTATTCAAACCTTGGAGCAAGGATTTGTATTTATTCCAATAGATTGGAATAAATACAGATGCCAAAAAAATCCTTGCTCCAAGGTTTAAATAAGCTCATTTTCATGGGTACATACTGTTGTACACAATGAATAAATACACAAAGTTAAATAATTCTATTGAAACTCATCTAACTCTTAAAACTGAACTTATTCTATAGGGTAGTACCTATAGCCTAGTACAGTGGTGGCCAACTGCGGCGCATTGCACCAAAGGTGGCGCATCAAGTACTTTGAAGTGGCGCATCGGTCTAGTATGAATTGTGCTAATTTTCACTTCTAACACTAAATTTAAAAAATCAAAGATTTAGGCAGTTAAGATGTATCTCATTAAGGTAAATATTTTTCACATTATATTTCTATTTAAGGTAAATATTATATTATATTAGTAATTTTTTCACAAATTTTTTTTGGTGCATCCGAATTAAACCTAACCTAAAATGGCACGCAATCAAAAATGGTTGGCCACCATGGCCTAGTATAAGGTACTTATATATACGTACTACTTTACCTTTAAACAGGATAGCAGGTTCGAAGTTCTTCACACTTTTTGAATGTCCATATAATTATATGTAATTTAAATTACCTATATTATATAATTCTCTGAAATATACAAAAAAAATTAAATTTTATAATAGGGCCAGATACCTTATTCGACAATAACTGGGTTAGGTTAGAATTACTAGTGTGGGCGATTAATCGGAATCGAGAATCGAAGAAGAATTGAGCATTTTTCAGGAATCGGAATCGAGAGAATTGTACCATGATTTCCGATTCTTAAAACGATTCTTTCTTTTAATTGAACCAGTTTTGCAATGTAAACTTTAAATTTAAATGAAGAGGATAACAATTTTATTTTTATTGTATTGTAGCTATACATTAAAACATGTATATCCATGATGTGTAATCAAGAAGATTAAATGAAGTTACAACTTAGTTGATTTTTATTTTAAACCAATCTATTATAATTTATAATTTATATTACCATACTCATAAGTAAATAGTTAATCTTACCAAGTAAAATATGACAATTTCCAGAAAAACAAGTATAGAATTATTTTTAAATATTGAGAATCGGAATCAGAATCGAGAATCGTATCGGAATCGAGACTTTTTAGTGGTATCGGAATTGAATCAGAATCGTTAAAAATTTTGTATCGTCCCATCACTAATAATTACCAATTTTTTTGAAAATTAGCATATAATATCTCAGTAAGAAAAAGCTAGTGGTATTTTTCTCAGCACTCTAGCTCAACAGTTCCAAAGATACGGTGCTCCAAAGTTTGGTGGAAAAGGGTACTTAGTCAAAATGGAGGTGGGTATGGTCCGCTGAAATGGCTGTAGCATCTATACTAACTTAACACCAAAATCTTATTTTAGGCTAAGGTAGACATGTGTACCCAAAATTGGGTGAAAGGAGAAAAAAATCGGCTGTGATATCAAATGCCTACACAAGGTCAAGGTGAAAATAAGATCAACTTTTTTTTTTACCACTGAGGCAAAATATGAATAGAATAGTTGTAGATCTGCTTAAAAGCTTAAAATAGTGTTTAATGGTATCTGTAATGCAGTAGAGCCGAGATAGTTCATGTTGAAATATGGTATGACCTTGGAAATTGAGCTTTTTTTACAAAATTCGAATGGCCATATCTCCGGAACCATACGACCTAGTGTTGAAACAAGTGCCATTCTGTTTTTCTCACCAAGATCTATAAGTGTGCCAATTTCAAAAAAATCAGTAATGGTCCACGTTTTTTAGACCCAAAATTCTGTTGAACTGACATGAATGACCCATCTCCCCCTCTCTTCTTCACTTAAATTACAATGTTCTTCCCCATGGGTCACCCTCACCACATAGTAGTTTCCCAAATCCCTTTCTAATTCATTTTACTTTTAGCTTGTTGCCTAAGTTCTTTATCATTTAATCTTTCCTCCTTATTCATATTCATGCAAGATTCCAATTTTTTTCATCATTTCAGATTTTTACTCCTTCAACTTGTAGGCAATTTTAAGGACTTCATCTTTCACCCTTCTCCTTGTGGTTACAACCAGGGTTTCGGAGCCGTAAAAAACTTCTGGCTCCGACTCCGGCTCCGGAGCAGAAATTTTTTACAGTCTGGCTCTGGCTTTGGCTCCGCTCTTTTAGTAAATTCTGTTAATTATAAATAAATATCTAGATTTATATAACTAATTGTCCAATTTAGTATGTTTTGCTGGTTTGCTTTAGTTTTTGAACTGGCAGAAGTACTGGGTCTTGAAAGCTCAAGCATTTGCTTCTTTTCTTCCATCATTTTTGATATTTCAGGATGTAATCGACTCAAGTGTCTTTTCAAATTATATGCTCTTGAGGAGCATCAGGCTTTTTGCTTTGAGGCTTGGTAATTTTAGTTCCACACGTTGAAATATTTCCCGAAAGCATCAGAAACTTCACAAATACAAACATAGTGTTTTTCTTATCTGAACTTTCAGTAAAATACTTGAATATATCAGACTTCTTTATTGATCTCTATCCATTATGAAGGGTCATAGACTGATAATTAGAATTAAAGAATCAAGTACAAATTACAAAGAATCTGAAAAAAAGAAATTTAGCAATACAAGATAATTGACCTAAAAATAAAAATAGTTCAATCCAGTCAGAAGGACCAACCTTTACTAGGTATGTATCTAGGTAGTTACCTACTTAGATAAATAGTTTAGTACCTACCTACCTAAGGTCTCCACCGCCATAAAAAAATTTTTACCTATATAATTAAGTGTTGTTAAGACAAATCTTCCCAAATATTTAATGGTTAAAAAATGAAATTGCAGATTATTCCTGCAACTCCCACACCTCCATAAAATCCAAGAATCCTATGGTACCATTTTTCGTAATATATTACAAGACTTATAATTTGCAACTAAACCTATATTTAACAAATAACAATTTAGGTAGCAATAATCTCCCCAGCCAGACCATGGAGCCGTATTTTCAAGGTTTCTGGCTCCGGCTCCGGCTCCAGGTAAGCAAATTCACTGGCTCCACCGACTCCGGCTCCGAAACCTGGTTACAACTACTGGTCTAGGCTTACCAGATTCACTGTTATGCAAGTTTTATTAAATCTTCCAATTCATTTAATATTAACAATATCATCTTCAAGGCAATCAACCTCTATTTCCGAACACAACTCATAAAAAACATTTTGTCCTGCTTTATTTTTTCTGATCTTATATTAAGGTTTAAATCATCTCTATTTGCTCAGGAACTTCATACAAAACAAGATTGTTCTTTCTGTCGATCCTATCCTGACTTGTGCAGAAGTATCCTCAGTCAATCTTTTATCATTAGATACACCCCCACAGGTTACATCGTGCCAATGTTGTAACACTGCTTCCAGAGATCAGCAAAGTTAAGCGACATTGGGTCTGGGTAGTAGCGGATGGGAGACCATCCTCCACACCCATTATTGTAGCAACCTGTGGTTCAGATCCCACATAAAGCTGTAGGTCCCCTCCGTCATATGATGTTACGAAGGAGGTTAAAACAACCCCAATTAAATATATATATATATATATGATGAATAAAACCACGAAGGAAAAAGAACACAAGGGGTGCTCAAGCGCTTTCGTCTAATGACATCCTCAGGAACACTGTGAAAGGACAGATCAAGGCAATATATAGTTACAAAAATAAACATACATACATACATATTCACATATATATACATATATATATATATACATATATATATATATATAAATATATACTATATATAGTAAGCATAGAAAAAAATTGTGGGGGAGCCAACATTTATATGGTCACAGAAGAATAAAGAAATAAAAATAAATATAAATATAAATGAGAAAAATTAATTACAAAATAGTGCCTTAGTGATATATATGTCACAGCCTAAATAATCATAAAGAAATAAACAGGCAAATAAAAAAACCCATAAATATACATACATATATATATATATATATACATATATATACACATATATAATACATATACATATATATATATAAAGACACTTTTAGCACTTTGGCCGACCTTCCTATAAATTCAAATGGCTTTTTTATGGAACAGGTCCAAAAGAATAAAGAAATAAAAATAAAATAATATTGTAAGTGGAGTCTACCAATTCAAGCTCAAGAGGGAGGTTTTACAATCGATTTTAATAGATGCTGCCAAATTGATATATATGTCACATTATTAAAAAATAAAAATTGAAAGATAAATTTTAAGAGAGGCACACCAATTTATAAGGGAAAAATTACCACATATGCATATTATAGTCACAAACGAATACAAAATACAAGTAAATATAATTGGAAAACAAAATGATCCCTAGATGATATATAAAGAACAATAAAATATATATACAACATATTTACGGTATATATACGAAATATAACGCAATATATACAGAATATATATATATATATATATTTAGTAGAAATCCAATGACAAGGAGAAATGTAAATGCCATGAAAAGTCTTCTTTATTGCTCAGTTGATAATTTTCATGGTTTTTCATTGTCTCATTTGAAGGACTTTTAGAATTGGTCTTCAAACAATGCTATTTCACTTTCAACAATAAGGTTTACCAACAAATTGATGGTGTAGGGATGGGATCCACAGTCGGACCGCTAGCAGCTGACTTTTTATGACTCATTTAGAAAGTGTAATTTTTAGACAATCTCCCACTCATCTCAAGCCAATTTTCTATCGACGCTTCGTTGATGATTCGATAGCAGTCTTTGATAATGCGGTACAAGCGCAACAATTCTTTAACTTCCTAAATTCTTGCACCCCAATATAACGTATACAATGGAAACTGAGCAAATGGCTCCCTCCCCTTCTTAGATCTTTTAATTTCGAAAACGGTGATTCTATTACTACAT
Source organism: Bathynomus jamesi (assembly GCA_023014485.1). Taxonomy (NCBI): domain Eukaryota; kingdom Metazoa; phylum Arthropoda; class Malacostraca; order Isopoda; family Cirolanidae; genus Bathynomus; species Bathynomus jamesi. The sequence goes on along the minus strand of JAJOZX010012072.1, from coordinate 28,513 downwards.
CAGTTTATAGGAAACCCACTTTCACTGGTTTGGGCATGAATTTTTTTAGTTTTACTGATTTTCAACTATAAGATGTCTTGTATTAAAACTCTCCTGTTCAGAGGATATAATTTGACCTCCAATTTTACCTTACTTAATGATGAATTTAATAATCTAAGATCATACTTTACTAATAATAGTTTTCCTGTTCAATATGTAGACAAACTAATTAGATCCTTCTTAAATAATGTTTATAGCCCTCAACTTCCATGTATTACAGTGCCGAAGGATATAAAATATTTCTTGGTACCTGAAATGGGTCCCTTGAATAAGGAATTTAAGCTTAAATTTACAAAATTGTTAAGGAAATTTTTTTATCATACTGATTTCCGCATCATATTTATTAATAAAACGTCTTTAGGTAGCTTTTTTCTCAGCGAAGGATCGAACCCCTGACTCGTTGCGTAGCGGTGTTGTATATTTATTTACCTGCCCTAGGTGTCTCCTTGGGAATTACATCGGCAGCACTGTTCGCTCTCTCAGGGCTAGATTTTATTCGCATATGGGAATAAGTGGCCGAACAGGTAAAATTTTAAAAACTAAGGAAGCCTCCAGCATACGTGAACATAGCATCAAATGCAAAATTGATGTCACTTTAGACAATTTTAAAATTCTTGGTTGTAATACTTGTCCCAACTCACTAAGATTTTAGAATCCCTTTTCATTAAAGCATTGTCCCCTAGTCTGAATGTTGACTCATCGTCCGCCCTCTCATCTGCTATGATCCCTCCTCCTTCCCCAATTCCTTATAATCCCTCCTTCCCCTATCTCCCTCGCCATCTTTCATTCCCGTCTCCTCTGCTCAAATTAGTCGGCCTCGGATACTGCTGTGAAGGTAGATAGCTCCATTGTTCCAGTGTACTATTGGTAATTTTTCCAGTGTATTAATTTCACATTTACTACATGTATTTAAAAATAACTTCTTAATTTTGATATGTAAATCTGTATAACTTAGACAACCCTCTTTTCTCAGTCTTTTAAAATTTGTCTTTACGAATAGGTTATAGAAATTTCTGTTTGTTTTTCATTCAATATTGATTTTAATTTCACATTGTTATTAAACAGCCTGAAGATGAGCGTATTGCTCGAAACGTTGCGCAATAAAGAAGACTTTTCATGGCATTTACATTTCTCCTTGTCATTGGATTTCTACTAAATATTAAATTGAAGCTCTGTAGAAGCAACCCGCATAATTATATTATATATATATATATATGCATAAGGGAAAAAAAATTACCAAATTTGTTTTTATAATTATTGTCTGAGAAAACGGTAGGTCGCAAAAGAATAAAGAAATAAAAATAAATATAACTTGAAAAAATTACAAATAATACACGTACACATATATACCCGCATACCCAAATATATATATACATATACACACATATATACAAACACACACACACACACACACACATATATATATATATATATATATACAGCTTGACCTTCACGAAATGAGAAATCATCCCGCAGAACCTTTGTGAGGTTGTAAGGTAAGGTAAGGTACATACACATATACATATATATATATATATTTAACTGCATACATACATACATACATACATATACACACATACATACATACATATACACAAATATACATAAACACATTTAACTGCAATGACCACACACATACGCACATACACATACATACATACATATACACTCATACAGCAAAAAATTGAAAAATAAATTGTAAGGGAAACAACAGACAAAAACAAATTTTTTACCAAAGATTTAACAACCTGCCCTTTTTGTTTAAATCCATTCTGAAGGAATTCAGAGCAACGGGATCAAGTTGAAACAGACCTTTACTCATGTTAAGGTTATTTGTAAGTTGAATTATAGCCGACTCAAGAATATTTCTATTAACAATGTTGCTAGAGTGAAACAAAACTGAAACATTATTCCAATCAATACAATGGGATAACTCACAAAGGTTCTGCGGGATGATTTCTCATTTCGTGAAGGTCAAGCTTGTATATATATATATATATATATGTGTGTGTGTGTGTGTGTGTTTGTATATATGTGTGTATATGTATATATATATTTGGGTATGCGGGTATATATGTGTACGTGTATTATTTGTAATTTTTTCAAGTTATATTTATTTTTATTTCTTTATTCTTTTGCGACCTACCGTTTTCTCAGACAATAATTATAAAAACAAATTTGGTAATTTTTTTTCCCTTATGCATATATATATATATATATATATATTCTGTATATATGCGTTTATATTTCGTATATATACCGTAAATATGTTGTATATATATTTTATTGTTCTTTATATATCATCTAGGGATCATTTTGTTTTCCAATTTATATTTACTTGTATTTTTGTATTCGTTTGTGACTATAATATGCATATGTGGTAATTTTTCCCTTATAAATTGGTGTGCCTCTCTTAAAATTTATCTTTCAATTTTTATTTTTAATAATGTGACATATATACAATTTGGCAGCATCTATTAAATCGATTGTAAACCTCCCTCTTGAGCTTGAATTGGTAGACTCCACTTACAATATTATATTTATTTTTATTTCTTTATTCTTTTGTGACCTGTTCCATAAAAAAGCCATTTGAATTTATATGGAAGGTCGGCCAAAGTGCTAAAAGTGTCTTTATATATATATATATGTATATATATATGTGTATATATAGTATATATATATATATATATGTATGTATATGTATTTATGGGTTTTTTTATTTGCCTGTTTATTTCTTTATGATTATTTAGGCTGTGACATATATATCACTAAGGCACTATTTTGTAATTAATTTTTTCTCAATTTATATTTATATTTATTTTTATTTCTTTATTCTTCTGTGACCATATAAATGTTGGCTCCTCCCACAATTTTTCTATGCTTACTATATATATGTATATATTTATATATATATATATATATATGTATATATATATATTGTATATATCGTAAAGAACGACGCTTGTATAGGAGATATTCCGCGCAAGACGTCTTGCGCGGAATATCTCCTATACAAGCGTCGTTCTTTACGTTATTTATACTGCGTGTTCTTTGCAGTTGAATGTATATATGTATATATATGTGAATATGTATGTATGTATGTTTATTTTTGTAACCTATATATTGCCTTGATCTGTCCTTTCACTCCAGTGTTCCTGAGGATGTCATTAGACGAAAGCGCTTGAGCACCCCTTTGTGTTTCTTTTCCTTCGTGGTTTTATTCATCATAAACTACTTTTCACGTGTCACTTTCGTGAAATAATTTTTCTATATATATATATATATACACTATATGATCAAAAGTATTCGGACACCCTGGAAAATCCGCATTTCTGCAAATATCACCTTCGCCGAAAGGTATGCTGGGAAAAAGCGTGGCGAAACTATAATGCTGAGGTGTTCTGTTAAGTTATCAGTAACTGTTGTGAAGCCATGCCGCGCGGATGTGAACTCTCCGAGTTCCAACGTGGACTCATCATCGGATGTTATTTAAGTAACGTTTCTATACAAAACATTGCAGCCAAACAGGATATACCAAAGTCGACTGTAGCAGATGACATGACTCCAGATTTGAAAAAATTGACTGGAGCACAGCTCTGAATTACTTTTTTTTCCCTTACCACCTAGATAGGTTAATGATAGTAAACTCTTGAATTGACGACATACCAATTACAAATTGTTTAGCTAAACATAATAATACAATAATGTACAGTTTATAACTCACCTTAAGTTTATTATTCATTGCAGCAGCAATGTATTGATTTACATGCTAAATGGGCTATGGAAATGTCAAATTGTTGCTTTTTGCTTTATTAGATTTGGATGCAATACTTGAACTTGGAGGCATATTTGACTCTTCTCTTTATTAACCACAACAGCTTGGTGAGTTTCTTTTGTAGGCACAAAAATTGCATTCAATGTCTTCTGGATTGGGAATTTTCAAATTCCTCTAAAGCAGTTTTGTTAGTCTGATGCGCAGATTCCTCACTTACCTTTTGTTTCTTAGGTGGAGGAGAAGCACTTTCTTCAGTCTGTGAAAACATCTAGTGAAAAAGTTTCATTTCTAGATTAGCAGTTGATGACGTTGGTTCATTTTTCTGAGGTCTAGCACTAGCACATTTTGTGAACAAACTAAATGACTGCTTTGCTGTATCTCTTTGCTGCACTCATCCTGGTATTTCTTTACTGCAATATCTAAGCTGTGGGCCCAAACTCTGGGACCTCTGTATTGTAACAAATATTTTTTTGGAATTAAAATGTTCCTCCCAGTTTTGCTTCTTTGAATATTTGTTCTTGCATTGACCACAAAAGTAACCCCTTTTAACACCCTCACTTTTCTCTCCAACTTCATCAATATTAGGATCCATTATTGATTATTGACTACCTGAAAAAATACAAAATAAGTAAAAGTTAGTAAATATAGTATGGTAGAAGTGGGTAAAAGTGAGTAAAAGTAAGTAAATATAGTACAATGAAAGTAAGTACAATGAAAGTAAGTAAAAGTAAGTGCTTTAAACTTAGTAAAAGTAAGTGCTTTAAACTTAGTAAAAGTAAGTAAAAGTAGCTAAGTTAAAGTAAGTAAAAGTAAGTTTAAACTTAACTAAACTTTTCAATTCTAGAGTCATGGTAGATTATTTAAAACCACACAAGTAATTATCTGGCCAATTTATCAAACCTGGCCGAAATCAATGGAACATAGTCCAATCCTGATAATTTTATATTAAAAAAATATACGTTTTAATAAAATTTTAATTATCAAACATTGAAGCTTAACAAAAAAAAAATAATTGTTAAATATGGAATTACCAACTAAACTTAAAATAACTAAATTTGTAATTTTAAAAAATTGGTTTGTACAAGAACGTACGCAAAAAAATTGCATAATGTCTAGCGGATGAACAAAACCCAAACCAAATTTACTTTTTCTCATGGTCAAATTTACTGGAGCAATGCTCCCAAGATCCCAGGAATCTGGAGTCATGGCAGATGTTATCATGAGATGGAAGCACGATGGTGCAACTAACGCGAAAAAACGTTCCGGACGACCACGCAAACTGACAGAACGTGATAGAAGAAGTCTGGTACGACATGTCAAGAAGTCCCGCACGTCCTCTGCCGCTTCCATCGCTGAGGAGGTAGGAAGAGCATCCAGTACCTCCGTTAGTACTGTAACTATCCGCAGAGAGATGCACAGATTCGGTTATTATGGTAGAGCAGCTGTACACAAGCCACTGATTACAAAAGTTAATGCCACGCGTCGTTTGGCCTGGTGTGTCTCCCGTCGTTCCTGGACTGTGGAGGACTGGAAAACTGTTCTTTGGAGCGACGAGTCGAGGTATTCACTCTTCCAGTCTGATGGGCGTGTTTGGGTGTGGCAACAGCCCGGAGAACGGCTTCTTCCTGACTGTGTACGTCCAACGGTGAAGTTCGGTGGAGGGTCCATCATGGTATCGGGTTGTTTTTCCTGGCTAGGGCTCGGCCCGTTGGTTGTTATACCCACTACCATGAACGCTGACGTTTATCTCGATGTTCTGGACAGTTCGGCCCTCCCTACACTGTGGCAATACTACGGAGATGGCCATTGTTTGTTTCAACAGGATCAAGCTCCCTGCCATACTGCAAGGTGTGTGCAGGACTGGTTTCGTGAAAATAAGGTGGATTTGTTAGACTGGCCTGCTCAGAGCCCCGATCTCAACCCAATCGAGCACATGTGGGACGAACTGGAGCGACGGATACGAAACTGCACACCACGCCCGGCTTCACTTGCATCTCTTGCACCAGCTCTGCAAGAGGAATGGCGAGCCATTCCTGCACAGACTTACCGAAAACTGGTGGAAAGTATGCCTCGACGTGTTGACGCTGTAATAAAAGCAAAGGGTGGACCTACTGGTTACTAAATGCCATAATAAAACCATTTTTCCCAAAACCACACGGTGTCCGAATACTTTTGATCATATAGTGTATATATATATAT
>JAJOZX010012072.1:0-20000 GCA_023014485.1 Bathynomus jamesi | reverse complement strand
TTAAAATGTACATACAATATGTATAGGTATAGTGCTCATTGATTTCCATTTATCACAACTTAAAATGTATGCAGTGTATATATAGTTACATGACCATTTTAATTTTGAATTCTTACCTTTCTGTGCTGTAGATCTGCCAAAGCTTTGGATGCCTTCAAAGTAACTTCTTTGCAAATCCTCTATGTCCATCCATTAGTAGTAGATGCCTCAACTTGTGTTAGAATATCTGAATATGGTAAGATTAATTCATCTGGTCGACCAGGATACACAAATGATGGATTTGGGCCATGAGGATGAAGGAATGTGACTTTTACTTCTCTATTCTCTGGTATCTTTTCCAGCACATATGCCACCCACCAATGGCCATCATATGCAGCAGTAACAAAACCAAGTATTTTCTCCTCAGTCACAACTTCTTCCTTTTCAGTAACTTTCTCAATATTTGAATAATCTGATAATGAATAATGTTTAACCTTAAGAGAAGTCAATGAAACTGGCTGTAAATGGTGTAATTTCTGTGTACCAGCAATAGTCCTTGCAGTCGAGTGTCTTTCTTGGAGAAGTTGGCTTTCCTCTTCATGCTCTTTATTGGTTGAAAAATGACATTTTATATTTACAATATTTTCACTTGCAAATGTATATAACTGTTCTGCAGTAAGGATCTGTTCATCATAAGGTCATTGTAGACTAGCTTTTGCAGCTAATCTCTTAACTGTGCCTCCAACACCATCACAGGGTCCCTTTCCATGACTTGTTGCAAAAAAAAATTCCATTCTGCCTCAATTCCAAAATCATCTCTGTGATGGCAAAGATTCAAAAAGTTTTTGCAGTTCTTATACTGTCCTGCACACCCATCTGAAAAGTAAATTATTTTGTGGATGGAACCGATGGATGAGATATTATCTTTTAGGAATTTTATCAGATGCTTTTGAAACAAATGTACAGCAACTGTGTTATGGATGTTACACTCTGAAATAATAACAAAGCTAAGGTGAGCAATCTCATCTTCCTTTTTATAGTAAATAACAAATGGATGTAGAGTAGCCATCTCATTGTTCCAGTGAAAGCTCTGAACCTCATCTTGAAGAATAAAGGAATAATTTTCAGCAAAATCACACACAGCAAGGACCTCACCATCTTTCAAAGACATTTTTGTTTCACGGTAATAAGTTGCTTGCATCTTTGTCTTGAAGTCATGTATCTGGTATTCTTTCATACTGAGTGAGTTCCTGTTGCTCCAGCAATAACACACTACTTTGGACGCAATTCTGCAAATTTACTGAATCCCACCTTAACCAAAGGATTTCTTTCTTTGAAAATATGATAGGCTTCTTTTAAATTGCAAAGTAAAAGATGCTTTTGCAAATGTATCCTTCCTCTTTCATTGTCAATGATACTACAATAGTCTTTCTTTCCTGGCATTGTTCAACTGATGTCTTCTGAAAGATAAAATGCTTTAATAGCGTCAACAGTATCCTGTTTAATTCTTTTCCCACCCTTTGGATTTGGGTCTGAAAGGACACCTTCTTCTTCAACTATTTTTTTAGCAATAGGGTCATTCTCTGTCAGATCAACCAGTGCCTAACACCCTCATCTCTCAGATTTTGCTGAAATTTGGTTTATAGGGAGTTTGTGGGCCCTGAATCCATTTCTGAAATTATAAGGTCAATCCGACCAACAGTTCAAGAGATATGACCTCGGGAAATGTGAGGTCACTTGCGAGGTCACTAACATTTGGCGACCCATAACTTGGGTAATAATGGTCACAATTATATAAAAGTATATATATTTAGAATCAGAAAACGACAAGGAATCCAAATATGCAAGTTTTAGAACTCTAGGTTGAAAAATAAAAAAGTTACACTGTAACCAAAATTTGAGGTCACGATTTGACCTCTGGGGTATCAAATGAGAATTTTTTTTTAAATGTAAAAAATGAAGGCATAGGCATTGGCTATTAGAATCAGCAAAAAAAAGTTTGTTTATGTTAGTATTTTTCATGTAACTAACATATAAGTGAACACCATATTCATAAGTTGTGCGTCAATTCTACCTATTTTTTCACACTTAAGCTCATAATTTGACCTATAGAAATTAAAATTACATTTTTTTATAGATATAAAAACAAAGGCAAAAAATGTAAAATTGTATTTCACTGCTAATCTACACTGGCAATAATAGTTATAATAGTGAAAGGGGAAGACCTACTTAGAGGATTCATGTGCTAGCCTAATACAATTTTTGCATGCTCGATGCTCTCATCAATTTCTTTTTGTGGAAAAATGTATTGAATTCTGCTGCCTCCTCTTAGGGTAGGACAACTCATTACAGTTAATATATGATGTCCTGGCACTGCACATGAATCCTTGTTTGATGGATAATAATATGCACTTGATCCTGATGACCCAGAGGGATGTAGAAAGTTCACAGTGAAATCATCAAACTCTTCACAATATTCCTCCACAATTCCATACCAAACTTGCATGTCATAAATGCAGCCAACATACTCTCCTGGTTTGACACATTTTAGGTTACCAAGCATTGCAGGTTCATTAGTAAAATGACTTTTCCTTATTCTTTTCTTTTCTCCAATGCCACTTGAAATGGGATACACCATCAGTTCTTCCTTGTTTAGGGGAACAAATCTATGATATTTCTGAGTTCCAGGAATAGCCCTACCATCCTTGAATCGATGTCCCAACCGTTCTTCTGCATCTTTCAAATCAGCTGTAGTTACAAAGAAAAATTTATCTTCTTGCTCAAGTTTTCTTCACAAAACTGAAACATGTGTTCTGGTGTAAGAATTTGCCTCTCTGTAGTTCTCTGCAAACTGGCACGAGCAGTAGCTCTTTTCACTGTTCCTCCAATCCCATCACATGCAGTTTTGCCATGGGATGTAGCAAAGAAGTGCCATTCACAAGACAGACCAAAATCCTCTTCATGGTAACAGAGATTTGTGAAGTTGTATCTGTTCTTATATTGGCCAGCACATCCATCTGAGAAATAGTGCACCTTCTTCAATTGTGGGCATCTGAATTTAACATATGTCATAAGCTTCAATATGAATGAGTAAACCATTATAGTGTTGTGTTTTAGTGATGCAGATAAGAAACAGACACTAAAATGGCTAAGTTCCTGGTCTGCAGATCTATAATAGATGACAAAAGGGTGAAACTGTACACTGTGAATTGTCCCAGTGAAACCCTTGGGCAGCATCCTGGACAATGAAAGAATAATTCTCAGAGAAATCACCTACTATAACTACCTCGCTCTGAGGTGGTAGTGTTTCTTTCAACTGCTTGAAGTACTGTGATTGTTGCTGAGCAACAAAGTGATGACGAACCATGCAGGATATTTTCATGCTTAGGGATGATAAGTATTCATGAAGTGGCTCCACCTTATCAACCATTGTACAACGGTCAACAGTCACCCATTGCTTGTAAGATATTCATTTGGAGCTGATTTCACACTGTCAAGTAACTCAAGAAAATCCAGGACACCCTTTCTCTTGGGCAATCATTGCAAAGTTGCATCATGCAAGTCTCTCTTTCTGTACTGCAGACACTGTAATCCATAAGATCCTTGTATGAAAGACCTCTTTCTCCCAATGCAGCCAGCTGCAATTTTGGATTTTGATGGTATGTGCAGACACAGACAGAATGAGTCCCACCCTACCGGCAAGCACACAATATGATGGCCGTAATTTTGCAAATGTGGAAAATCCTATTTTGGGATTCTTTTCATCATTTTATATAGTTCAAACATCTCTCTTAAATTCCCGAGGACCAATCGTTTTTGCACCTTCATTGCACCTTCAGCACTGATAACTTTCACGCAATCCTTTTGGCCAGGACACATACGACTAACCTCTTCTTCTGACTCATAGAATCTTCTAACTATATCTTTGTGTTCTTCAGATATCACTTTTCCTTTGCTCATTAGTGGAATCTTCGGAAGGATTCCATGTTCTGATTTAAGTGAATGGCTTCTTTTCACCATGTATGTTGTAGTTTGAAAGAAACTAGCTGTTTTTTCAATTGTGTATGGTGAGTGTGTCAATATTTGTAGTTTGTGATGGTGACATTTGCTCTCCAGGAATGACTGTTTCAATTCATTCATTAATTTGTCTAGATGTTTTTCAGATTTAGTTTCAGGTTTTGAAGTATCACTTACCTCCTCGGTAATTGAACACCATAACTGAGTTCTAGCCTCTCCTTCAGGTGTTTCTGAGCAAATGATAGCTTACCACGAGCCTTGCACTTTTTCTGGCTTAATGACAGCCCTTCTGAAAAGAACAGAAAAAAAGGGTTTCACACACCTGAATATTAGTAATTAATATTAATTATAGTACCTTAAATGCTATATAGTAGATCAAACAGACCTTGTAGTAAAGTATAATTTATTATATTAATTTATTACTTACTTTTTTTAACTGGTGTTTTGGTCCAGAAATGCTAGAACTGGTTCAACTGAAGTGAAGGATTTCCTTATCAAGCAATCACTGTCATTGTCTAGATCTTGAATTGAAGAGATGTTACTCAAGCCACTGATAGTAGATGATTCATTTGAATCCTGCTCAGACTCGTTGTTTTCAGTGGTACTAAGTATAGTGGGGTTTTTCATTATCAGTGTCCAGCAGTTCACACACAACAATGAGTCTTTTTTCACTCTTCCAGCACATTTTTCAACAAGTACATCAGTCACTTTTCTAAGATTGATTGTATGCGTTTCTTGTGTTTTGAATAGGGTCCTGGCAGTATTCAAGTGCCGAACCATTGTATTTTGATCTGTAAAGATATAGGATTTACAATTAGGTAATATATATTTTTTTTAGAAAATATATAGCTATACACACTTAATATTTTAGGCCTTGATAGTCTCTGAGGCTCATTAAAACACCATACCCACCAGCCACCCACACTCCCACAGTGCTGGCTGGAACTGTACTAACCTGTAGACAAGGAATTTTGCAACTATCTGTGTTGATTCTGCACTTAGACAAGTAGCAACATGTTTCAACAGGTTTGTTTAGGCTACATGTGAGCTTAGTCTTCCCCTTTCACTATTATAACTATTATTGCCAGTGTAGATTAGCAGTGAAATACAATTTTTATTAAATTCTTGGAGCTTGAGGTCAAATTGATAGCTAAGATATAAAAATTCCTTGAAATGACAAGCAATTTATAAATATGGTGTTCACTTATAAGTTAGTTACATGAAAAGTACCAACATAAACAAACTTTTTATGATTGTTTCTATTAGTCAAGAACTCTGACTTTGTTTTTTATATCTATAAAAAATGTAATTTTAATTTCTATAGGTCAAATTATGAGCTTAAGTGTGAAAAAATAGGTAGAATTGACGCACAACTTATGAATATGTTCACTTATATGTTAGTTACATGAAAAATACTAACATAACAAACTTTTTTTTGCTGATTCTAATAGCCAATGCCTATGCCTTCATTTTTTACATTTAAAAAAAAAATTCTCATTTGATACCCCAGAGGTCAAATCGTGACCTCAAATTTTGGTTACAGTGTAACTTTTTTATTTTTCAACCTAGAGTTCTAAAACTTGCATATTTGAATTCCTTGTTGTTTTCTGATTCTAAATATATATACTTTTATATAATTATGACAATTATTACCCAAGTTATGGCTCGCCAAATGTTAGTAACCTCGCGAGTGACCTCAAATTGCCCGAGGTCATATCTCTTGAACCGTTGGTCGGATTGACCTTATAATTTCAGAAATGGATTCAGGGCTCACAAACTCCCTATAAACCAAATTTCAGCAAAATATGAGAGATGAGGGTGTTAATTTCAATTTTTTTTGGTTGATCTGACAGAGAATGACCCAATAGATGCTGTATGCCTTGTTGTGTTAAATTCTGAAGCAATTTTCCTAATGCTCCAACTTTTGGGCAATACAGTGAAGATTTTTATTTTATCACTTCTTTTAGTATTTTCATTTTTGAATTTTTCCTTGAGTTGTTTATTATTTCTAAACAGTCTACATCTCCAGATGGCTCCTTAAATTGTGAGTCAGAAATCTCTTTTCCTGCAACTGTTTCCATTCTCTTCTTAACTGTCTCTGTCACCTTGCTTAGTTTTTTAGCTCCATATGACTTTTGCTCTACAAGCTTTCTCTTTTTTATGGGTGATTCACCAATTGAAACAAAAGAAGCATTCAAAGTACACATCTCATGGTTTTGCTCTGAAGTTGATGCATCACTATTGTCAACATTTTCAATTTTCTCAAGATCTTCAGGTGATTCACTACTACAAGAAGAATCATCATTTATGTCTGAATTCAAAGTGCCTATTCCTTTCTCAGGCAAGGACTCAAGATGTTCTCTACACTGCTTACAAAGTCTGTGATGTAGTGTTAAGTGCAGATCGGGAAGCTTATTTACAAGTTCCTGTGGTACAATTCTCAAACTCTTCTTTCGACACTGACCTTTGTGATGCAACAAAGGATCAGCACACTTCTGTTTCAGTTTTAAATGTTCCATGTTTGTACTCTGAAATCACAAAAGCACAAAGAAAATCCTGAAAAGAAAACAATGAACAATTAATGAATTATTAAATAAATTTTTATACATGTATTTAGTAAAAATAAATTAACTTTAACTTGAAGTCAGGAGTCAACTCTGTAAAGTTGACAGTACTTATATACTAGTTGGGCCTTTGGATCAGCGCTACTCCAGTAGATTTGGGGCTGTCAAGGGGTTTAACCCTGGTTGTCTTTTAAAAAGACTTCTTTTGGCACAGGTCACAAAAAGGTTTTTGAACTAATAATGTTAAGTTGAACTAAGTCTTCATTGACACTATATCAGAACAGAACTTTTAAATAAATGAACTGACAAAAAAAATCTAAAATTGAAGAATGATGCCAACTTCATTTATTTTTTATACATTGAACTAGTTATCAGCCACTTACAGCTTCATGGGATTTTGTTGTACATGACTCAAGGTATTAATGTAAAAAAATTGAATTTTTTAGGAGAAGGTATTTTTTTTTTATTCAAGGTCAAAGGTCAACTTTTGAAGGGATTTTTTTATTTTTCACAGTAGAGATATTTAACAAGAGACAATAAACAAGGGGCTACTAAAGAGCTTTAAAGTGAGACCAAAATCAATGCTCTAGCTTTAATAGTTTTTTAGTTACACCATTTTGAAAATAGTCATTTAACGCAAAAAAGGTCAAAATGTCACAACTTTGTGATCTTGTATCTCAGTAACCAAAGGTCAGTCAGCTCTAATAATTTGGGAATTTAAGTTTGGCATGTATATCTGCTATTGTGCCAAGTATGAGCAAAATTGAAAAGGGTGAGTGCAAAAAGTGCCATTTTGTGGCTGAGTTGACATGGAATGACCCTATGGTATTTGTCATTTACCATTACTTATTCAGACTATAGTGGATTTAATTATCCCAGAAGAGTTCCTTGTTCCATGCACTGTCTGTGTGTATCATAAAAAACTCATCTTGAAATGGACATGTTATGTGCCTTGAAAAGTGGACGCTCAATTCTGCCAGTTGAGGTTTGTTTTAGTTTTTGGCTATAAATTAATAGTTACCCCTTTTTCTTTGATATATTCAATCTGAGATGAAGGCAGAGAGTCTTTTGCTTATATTGAGGTTCTAAATGTAGCAGGGCTAGGCTGCTTTAAACCCTAGATCCATGTCCCAAAGCTGGATCCTGTCTGCTTTGCAGATAGCTGGTGAGGGAAGCTATATTTATGGGACCTCTTTGCGAGTGACCCGTTGCCCACGTCGGGCTAGCATCATGAAAAAGAAAAACTGGTATTAGTCATTTACCATTACTTATTCAGACTATAGTGGATTTAATTATCCCAGAAGAGTTCCTTGTTCCATGCACTGTCTGTGTGTATCATATATATATTATATATATATATATAATATATATATATATATATATATATATATATATATATATATATATATATACACCCTCTACAGGCCTAATTTTGGCAACTTTCATTACTTCATTTATAAGAGCCTCTCTGTGAGAATTGACCAAAGTACCCCCAATCTCCTCCTTCACATTAACTTTAATTTCTGTTATGTCACGATCCATCTATTTTTTTAAATTAATTATATCATCTTCATCTCTTCAAATTTCCTCTCAGTATCCTTTTCCATTTCGATGAGCTTAAATTCCATATCATCCTACCTCTTTTCAAGCCTAGTCACACAACTTAAAATCTTACCTGCAACAATATTACACTTACCGCAGTACCAATGTATTGAATCATCATCATTATTCATAAAAAACTTGTATATCTCTCTAGTCACATTTTCACAATGAATATGATGCCACATATTGCAAAGATTACATTCAATAGCTTCATCATTCTCACACACCTTAACTTTACAAGTCCCACACTGTATTAGTTTAGGCCCAGGACCTAATTCAACATCTCTACCAGGCCTAGGCTCACTATGCCTATCCTTTTTTCTACCCTTAGCCAAGCCCAACTGCTTAGAAGCCATTCAAAATTCACTGTATATCCCAACAAATTCTAATAGGCTAGGTTATATTCTCACAAAGTATTCAATTCAATACCACTTATTGTTTATCTTGACTTAGACCTAGGTTCAATCCATAACCTCTCTCCTGGAGCTCCACAAACACATCCACCCCAATGAGCATCAGGCTTAAAAAAAAAACTTGTATCACGTAAACACAAATACCCACCAAATTCAATGCTCTTCAGCCAACTAAGTGGCTATGTTGGCCTTATTTTTGTATTAGGTTCAGTAAATTTTTACAAGTGTACATTACAGGTTTTGTAAATCAAAACCATGTTTTTCAGATGGTTTTTGATGCAGTTTGAATGAAGGTTAATTTCATTCAGACAACATCAAAAACAATCAGAAAAACAGTTTTAATATATAACCTAGCCTAAAATTCCAAAATTCCTCAAATGCCTGTAATGTACTCTTGTAAAAAAATCCTTAAGTTCAATGTATATGTGAGATTGTACTTGTATGTTTGGTTAAGTGGCTATGGATTATGAATGATATGTCCGCAATAAAGATATTTTATTTTTTTGTTTTTGGTAAAACTTTACAAGACACTCGCATTGCCATGAAATATGCTACAGTAACGAAACATATATCAATCAACAGAGCAGAAAAAATGGTGCAAGCAGCTATGTATCACTTTGAAAATATTAGAAAATAAAGTTATGATACTTTGAAAAAAATGTCACTTTTAGCAACATTTGGCAACAGTTTGAGATATATCTAGTGACATCTGCCAATATTTTTAGCAATTATTAGTATATCTAGCAACATTTGGCAATCCCTTAGTTGCCACACCGTTCAACTACTCAATTAGGTCAGATCTGGTCAGTTTGTGTTTTATTGTTGAGGCGTAAGAATGGATTGTTGTGACATGTCAGTTACAGTGTTTTTTGATAAGTTTCACTCTAAGGATAAAGAGCTATTTAAATTTTGTGTTGAACATAAGTTACTATTGAGCGAATGCTCAATAGCAGCAAATGCTACAATATTTTTGTTAGTTTTAATGAAAATATCACAACTTAACCTAACTAATCATCAAGGATATACAGTTGACCTACATTAAATATCTTATTTTCAACAAAATCAGACAGGGCTGTGGAGTCGGAGAGTCGGAGTCAATTTTGGTGGTGCTGGAGTCGGAGTCGGTAAAAATGTACCGACTCTGACCTCAATATAAATTTTAATAAAATATGTTTTTGTGTGTGATATCACTGGCAGCTATGGTGGTTAAACCACTTAAATAATAAACACAATGTTTTCCATTTCAGACACTAATGCCATTAATTCATTTTTCTTTTCAGATAAATTTTTTATTTTTAATGCTTATTTAATTTCGAGTTCTTTCTAAATTTCATAAGTTTTTAACTTTCAAGTCTAAAACCCCTTTCACAATGGCAAAGACACTTCCAACAAAGTCTGCAGTTTTTGAATATTTTACAATAACCACAGATGGGAAACATTTCTGACTAAATCGCTCTTATTCTACAGATGAGGAGGTGGAGTTGTGTCCAGTAGTTCAAAGAAAAGGACACACATACTCAGGGGAGTAACACTTTTTATTTGAATTGTTAATACATTACTTTCATTGTTTTATTGTTGTTACAGGTGATGGTGCATATATGCCCAAAGACAGGCTCGCATATATAAATAAGATAGAGATTAAATTGAATAAATAAACGAGATAATAAAGACCCTTTCTAAACAAGGGGGAAAACTGAATAATAAGAACTAATAACAAAGAAGAATCAAAAGAAGCGCAAGATCATCTATTGCAAAGAAGAGCTAAAGCATTATTTTTAAGGGGTACCTAGACCGTGGTATTTAGGGGATAGCCGGCTGTTCTGGGTATTCATAGGGTGGGGGTACTTTCTTAAATACAGGAAGAGAAGAAACACGAGGAACACCTTAAATAAATTGAAGGTGAGAAATTATTCTACTTTTTATCAATTTCGTGTGTCAGTGTATGATAGAAGATGATGATGATCTACAGATCTACAGAAGCTAAGGCTAACAAAGACCCTAAGATCCACTCTAAGGTTAGCCCGATGATGATGATGATGATGATGATCTACAGATCTACAGAAGCTAAGGCTAACAAAGACCCTAAGATCCACTCTAAGGTTAGCCCGAGAGAAAGGAAAGAGTAGGGGGTTAAGAGAAGAGAAGAGAATAAGGGGTTAAGTAAGGAGAATAAGGGGTTAAGTAAGGAGAATAAGGGGTTAAGTAAGGAAGAATAAGGGGTTAAGTAAGGAAGAATAAGGGGTTAAGTAAGGAAGAATAAGGGTTAAGTAAGGAAGAATAAGGGGTTAAGTAAGGAAGAATAAGGGGTTAAGTAAGGAAGAATAAGGGGTTAAGTAAGGAAGAATAAGGGGTTAAGTAAGGAAGAATAAGGGGTTAAGTAAGGAAGAATAAGGGGTTAAGTAAGGAAGAATAAGGGGTTAAGTAAGGAAGAATAAGGGGTTAAGTAAGGAAGAATAAGGGGTTAAGTAAGGAAGAATAAGGGGTTAAGTAAGGAAGAATAAGGGGTTAAGTAAGGAAGAATAAGGGGTTAAGTAAGGAAGAATAAGGGGTTAAGTAAGGAAGAATAAGGGGTTAAGTAAGGAAGAATAAGGGGTTAAGTAAGGAAGAATAAGGGGTTAAGTAAGGAAGAATAAGGGGTTAAGTAAGGAAGAATAAGGGGTTAAGTAAGGAAAATAAGGGGTTAAGTAAGGATGTGAAGCAAAAATCAGTGGTTTTACTGGCTCTGATAAAAATGCACCAACCAGAGCATCAAATTTGAAAGGACATTTGCAGTGTTTCCATCCCAAAATTTTAGAAGTTGTCATTGAGAAAGATAGTAAAGTAATTTTTTACCAAAGCTAGGCACTTGCGGTTTTTTTTTGCGGTACTGCGGTACTACCGCACTACCAAACCAGTACCGCATAACGCAAAGGATCGCTGAAAGTACAGCAGTACCGCTACCGCATTTTTTGCAGTACTGCGTTATGCGGTACCGGTTTGGTAGTGCGGTAGTACCGCAGTACCGCAAAAAAAAATGCAAGTGCCCAGCTTTGTTTTTTACTATCGCTCCGGTCTCTTCAATTCCCATAATTTATAGATCAATGGATTCGTTATTACACCAGGAATGCGATTTGGATAGTCTCAAGTGAGGGAACTGGCCCAAAACTAAGTTAGGACACAAAGTTTGTTTTGGGGTATAAGTGTGAAAAAATACCCTAAAATGCGGGTAATTCCTTCAGTAGAGACTACCTAGGGCGCATTCGCGATGTAAAAATGAATCCATTGATATATAAATTATGGAAATTGTAGAAACAGCCAGCATGAGTGACCTAAAAGGTATATATATACATTTATATATATGTAGTAAAACGAACACTGTATATATTCACTGGGATCTTTTCCGTTTGACTGCCGCCATTGAAACATAATTAAACTCCAGCCTTCTTTAGTTAGCTTTATAAGGCTAACTAACAAAAATATCACGACCTAACCTAACCAATCGTCAAGGTCGTACAGTTGACCTAATGATTAGTTAGGTTAGGTCGTGATATTTTCGTTAGTTAGCCTTATATGGCTAAGTAAAGAAGGCTGGGGGCACTCACCTCTTATGTTTCAATGGCGGCAGTCAAACGGAAAAGATCCATTTCCTGTATATATTATATATACCGTAAAACTAAACACTACTAACCTAACCTAACCTAACCTACCTAGCCTTGCGTGTTCCCCTTCTCCGTTTCTTATCACGCACACGACCTATGGCAACGAAATGCTTTTCTGTTTTTATCGAACACACACTTATTACCACAAACAATATCTTCCTTGTTTTTCTTAGGGCAAATAAATTCTTTTAGCAATACACCATGTTCTACATAAAAATTAAATGCAGCCTCTTCATCATCAAAAAATTTGCATGAAGTTAAACATACTGAATAATTACAACCATCGCAAACCAACACCATCGTGACACTAAAATCTTATGAGTTCAGGTCAAACCACCCAATTTTGTTAGCGGTACCTTCCTAACCTTTGTGGGATCAGCCATTTTATCACTCCCAAAAACATGATCCGCGATTTTATCGCTCAAAAAAAAATTTATTGACATTAATTTTATAGCTTTAATCAGCATTTGCCTTCATATTGTACTTAATAAAAGTTGTTTAAAAAAATGTAGTGTGTCTTATGGTAAACTTTATTTTCAGTTTCCAGAGACCAGACTGATAGTAAAAAATTACCGATAGTAATAAAAACCTTCCAACTACTTCAAAGTTAACAAAAGATCAGAAATCTACTGATGACAAGCACCACTTACAAAGTTACCGTAACAATGACCACAGATGATGATGCTTCACGTGGTGGTGATGAAATGCCTCTTGTGTAATTATCATCATAGCAGATTTAGAATTAATATACCTTCGGAGTCGGATAGACAAAAAATTGAGGAGTCGGAGTTGGAGTCGGTTTTTTATGTGCCGACTCCACAGCCCTGAAATCAGAAACAGTACATGAAACGGAAAAGATCCAAATGGTGTAACTTGTAAGCTATGATAGGCCTAGTAACATCTTCATAGTGTCATAACTTTGTTATTTTCTAATATTTTCAAAATGATACATAGCTGCTTGCACCATTTTTTCTGCTCTATCGATTGATATCAGGGTTGGCACTAGTGGGCCCAGCCCGAAAAAACCCACCCAGGTTTTTTTTTTTTTTTAAACCACTTGAAAAACCCCATTATTTTACCCACTTATGGGTTTTTTCATGAAACTTAAGTGCATATGCAATTATTTTAAAAAATTGTCATATAGGCACCTATAATGATTTTACATGCAAAGCAAGCAAACATGAGTCAACAAATAGACCTACAGGTATAATAACTCTTTGGGTGAGGTAGCAGGTTATAGAGTGTAGACATCAGCCAATCAGGGTGTTATACATCCTGATTCTTCAGTCAACTGCATCTTCAAGGAATTTTCTACTTCTTCATGGATTGTATTTAAAAGTGGACCAGACAAATTTTGACGGGAAAGTGGAGTGTAGCCTGGTCTTAGAGTCTCTATCATTTCAATAAAATACTTAGACTCTGCACATAGAAATGGAATATTATTTGCATAAAAGAATTTGGCTATTTTGTTATCAATGACATTTTTCTGCAAAGTTGTTGTTGTCATGCCAAAATCGCTTACTTTCTTTTGAATTTTTCTTTTTTTCATCTGTAATTGTGTCAGTGGTGGTGAGGATGAGTCTGGATCATCTGAGAGGTCTATGTCATGGCAGTATGAAGATGATGTACTGGCAGTATTGTCAGTCTTGTTTCTTGATTCCATGTGTTTCAAACATTTCATTAAATGCATTTTTATTCACTCTATTTTATTACTTATTTCATTATTGCAATGTTTGCATCTAACTTTACTAGTCCCATCAATAATATTGACTTCACTCCATTCATGCCCTGATTTTCTTCC
Organism: Bathynomus jamesi; assembly: GCA_023014485.1. Classification (NCBI taxonomy): domain Eukaryota; kingdom Metazoa; phylum Arthropoda; class Malacostraca; order Isopoda; family Cirolanidae; genus Bathynomus; species Bathynomus jamesi. The sequence continues at coordinate 5,986 of JAJOZX010012072.1, read as the reverse complement.
TGATCCAAAGGTCTTTGGCATTATTTAATGCAGTTATAACTTCAAACAGACTAATTCTGTAGGCTAGCAGTAAAGATAAATATGCTGTTGCCAGTTTGTTTTATTTAACTGTGAAATGAAATAAAAAAAAATATTCAGTAATATGAATTAAATAGATATAACTAGCTGAATTAAGTTCCCTTTGGGAGCTGTAATTCATCTACTTCCAGCAGAAGACACAGGGGCCTGTCTTCCATAGGAAGTATAGCCTGGTCTGGGATTCGGTGTCCCAATGGTATGGAGAGAGCCACTGGACCATTCAACTGATTACTATTTCTGCTTAGCAAACATCACAGGTTTGAATCTTTTATTTTTCTCAATATACGTCAAACTTGGTGTTTTTAGCACATTTTAGCATATCCTGCTCTGCATAATTTATTACACAGTTATGCTCTCTTAAGTAGTCAACAATGTCTATCTTCTCACATTACAGGCTGCAACAGAAAAGGGAAAAAGGCTATAGTCTACCCAAATCTTCATTCTGCTATGCGTCCTTTGGAACATTCTACAGATATACCCATCCCTCATCCTCCAGCTGAAATGCCGACCGATAACACAGACTCTGACAAATCGGAATCAGATGGCGAATGCTATGAAGCTCAAGTCGAGTCCAAGAAAGAACAACATAACATCTCATCACACAGCCTGAACTCAATGATTTGGTCCATGATTTAATACTTACCAAGCAACAAAGTGAATTGCTGGCCTCACGTCTACAAGAATGGAATCTGCTGATGGAAGATGTACGAATTACAGCATTCTGAAAGCACTCTCTGGATTTGCAGGAATATTTCACAATGAACAATCTTTGTTATTGTATTGATATACATGGTCTGTTCAATACTCCAGGTTTGTGCTATGAACCGAATCAGTGGAGATTGTTCATTGATGCATCTCTGTACGGTGTTAAGGGTGTACTGCTACACAATGGGAACACAATGCCTTCTGTTCCAATCGCTCATTCAGTCATCTTGAGAGAAACATATGACAATGTTGCTTTTATTCTAGACTGTATAAAATACAATGAACATGAATGGTTTATCTGCACAGATTTGAAGGTTGTGGCTATTCTCAATGGATTGCAAACTGGCTATACGAAATACAGGCGTTTCCTATGCAAGTGGGATAGCCAAGCAAGGTCTGAACACTACACATGCTCGGTATGACTGCCGCAAGACAATTCCTCACCTGGACCTCACAATGTTATTCACGAACCACTAGTACGAAAAGAAAAGGTTATCTTGCCACCACTTCACATAAAACTAGGGCTAATGAAACAATTTGCAAAGGCATTGAAACAGGATCAGCCTGCCTTCAAATATCTAAAGGAAAAATTCTCAAAAATAAGTTATGCCAAGATTAAAGGTGGCATATTCATTGGCCCTCAAATTTGCCAACTCATGCTAGATGAACACTTTGAAGCGGTGATGGATGAGGTTGAGTTGGCAGCCTGGCATGCATTCAAAAATGTGTGCAGCAGTCTACTAGGAAAGACTAAATACGACAACTATGCTGCACTTATGGATCAACTTATCAACTCATACCAATGTCTCGGATGTAAGATGTCATTGAAAACTCATTTTTTGCATTCACATCTCTCATTTTTTCCGGAAAATGCATCTGCTGTTAGCGATGAACACAGGGAGAGATTCCAGCAGGATATAGCCACAATGGAGAGCCAATACAAAGGGAAGTGGAGTCCTGCTATGCTGGCTGATTTCTGCTGGAATTTAAAGCATGACCAACCAGAAGCATCACACAAACACCAGCATAAATACAAATAATGAGTTGAAAACAGTATAATACGAGAGTTCTATGTTAATTTTGTGCATATATGTTGAAATATAGCAATAATTAAACTGTTCCATATGATAAAGCCTATCTGTTTATCAATATATTCTTATTTTTTGGTATGAAGATTTTAAGCAATCATTACAAAAAAACATGACATGATAGAAAAAACTATTTTCAGATTTTGAATCAGCACACTCAAAATATTAAGAATGACTGAATATTATTCCCATTTTTTTTCTGAACCAAAAATTTGTTGTACAGTGTAATTTAACCACAGATTCTATACTTAGACCCCCTTAAGTTATGTAGGCTACTTTGGTAGCAGTAAATAGTTGTATGTTAATTAGCCAACTTGTGATTGACATTTTGCAAGATATTATAATAAAAGGTAATTATGTTGCGAATGACATGGCCTGAAGTTGAAATAAAAAATATATTTTTCTAGTGTATTTTGGCGTGCTCTGTTCAAATATAACCTTCATTTCTTGTGCAAATGAACAGAAATACATGTTTGGGCCATGCAATGACAACTATTTCTGTTCATTTGCACAAGAAATGAAGATCGTATTCGAATAAAGCATAATCTAACATGTTCATGTTACGAGATCTCATAAACAACACATTACCACAGGAAATGTGCAAAACACCTCAAAATTAGCCAGAAAAGTTTGCTTTCATCATTTTTATTTAAACTAACAAAAATATCAACTTAACCTAACCAATCATCAAGGGTGTACAGTTGACGTAACTGGGCATTCAATTAACCAAATGGGTTAATATTGGTTATTTCACCTAAATATCTTCTAATCTTTTCGTACTAGGCACTCACTGTCACATTTGGGCAAGTTCAGGATGAGAGAATAATGCCATAATTGATAAAAACATCCAATGCTTTGTCTTCATCTAAGGCACATGATGAATCAAGTTCTCAAAATCGAAACCACATGAATGGCATGTCATAATTCTATCACAAACACCACCAAACTGAATCCAATTAAAAAATAAAATAGCCAGAACAGAAACCAACAAGCTAATTAAGTTGCAGAATAACATGATGTCATACCACCCCCGACTACAAATACACTAAATACATATATATTTATATTATTTTCTACAATAGTTTGCACAAAAAATGTGACAAATTTGAATAAAGCGATTAACCCCCTAACGCCGACTGGGTTGAATATGTACTGTTTCAAATACACGCATTTAGACTTAACCCTACAAAAATGTTTGGTGTTAAAGGGTTAAAACTACCTCATAAAAAGTTATTTTGATTGACAGGTCCAGCCCATGTCATTTAACATATTAACCTAATAAAATATAGAATAGCTCTTGACTTGGATAACCTCAATAGGCTCCAGTAGCTTCATGTTTTCCAAATGAAGTGTAACATCATAAGAACATAAGAAATTTTTATAGTGGGCACACTAGGGGCCACTTTGGCCCATGAAGGTGGCTCCACTATGTAAAAACTGCCTGTACATTGGCAACAACCAATTTTTGCAAAACTAATTAATTATCAATTTAAAACTAAAGATAGAATCTCTGGATCTAGAGGATCAAAGTCATAATAGGCTACTATCCACAAATATGTTACACTCTATATCTATTTATAACTTACATGCAAATATATCAGATCCAAAGAATCCAGTCAATTTCATTATGGTACCCATCAATACTAGTACCTTGCCAACCAAAAATAAGTCATGGTCCATATCAATTGCGGACCAAGTCACAATTACAACCACATACATTACAATATATATACTTAGGAGCAAAAGTGTAGGTGTGGCTGTAAAGACCATACAGTAATGTAGAAGTGTGTGTGTGCCCATTTTGGGTCTCCCATTTAAAGGTGTTTGTGGGGCAAGTGAAGATCATGAATTTTTCAATACCTCTCAGTACTATGAGGGGCACCACTCGGCAGAGGAATCTCTCTAAATAGGGTGTGTAAGGACAGAGAGTATCCCCTAACCCAAGATGCTGCCTCCCTATATCCCACAACACCTGTGTTGAGCTGTGGGATCTATCACCCAAATGCACATAATATATATGAAATAAACTAGTACCATTCATGCAATAAAAATGGGCTTAAACACCATCACCAGATGTCCCTTGCAGACATCAAACTATCCAACCTTCTTTTGAAAGAATCAACTATATCTGAAGTCACCACTACTTCTGTCAGACTGTTCCAAAACTTAATTACTCTGCTTGTAAAACTATGTTTTCTTAAATTTGTTCTACATCTTGGCTTAAATAATTTCATACTATGACCTCTAGTCTGGTTATTGTGATCTTTAATGAAGAGACTCAAAATCTATCTTATCCAACCCTTTTGTCATTTTATACACCTCTATCACATCACCCCTTAACCTCCTCCTTTTTAATGAGAACATGTTTAGATACACCAGTCTTTCCTTATAGGTCAATTGTCTTAGAGATGGGATCATTCTTGTTGCTCATTTCTGTACTTTTTCCAGTTTTTCAATATCTTGTATCAAATAGGGACTATTAAATTGAATGCAGTATTCGAGGAGGGGTCTCACATATGAAATGTATAGTTGCTTTATAATATTAGGTGATTTGTATTCAATGTGTGTGTGCATGAGACTGAGTCTAGCATTTGCTTTATTTCTGATTACCACACAGTGATTTGAGGGTTTAAGTTCATTAGTCACAGTGACACCCAAGTCTTTCTCTTTATCATCATTTTTAATCCAAATTCCATTCATATTGTATTCAAATTGGATTTTTTGGCCCAATATGCATAACCTTGCACTTATCAACATTAAATTTCATCTCCCACTTATCTGCCCAGACTGTTACTCTAAGTCTTTTTGTACTGTCATTGCTCCTGCTACAGACTTAACATTATGGCCTAATTTTGTATCATCAGCAAATTTTGAGGTTTTACATGATAGGCCCTTCTCTAGATCATTTATATAGACAACAAAAAGCAGGGGTCCCAGCAGAGACCCCTGTGGGACTCCGCTCAATACGGGTCTCCAAGTAGACTTATTTCCATTTAGATGAAAACACTGTTTTCTGTTTCTCAGCCATTCTTCTATCCAGTCAGCTATATGACCTCTTATACCATGGGCTCTAACTTTTACCAACAATCTTGCATGAGGAACAGTATCAAATGCCTTTGCAAAATCTGAGTATACTATATCTACTGGCTCTAATGATACTTTCGAGTAATTTGCAAATAATGGAGGTGAGGCTAATGGGTCTGTAGTTTTTCGCCAAGTTTCTCTTTCCTTTTTTAAAGATTGGAGCCACATTTGCTTTCTTCCAATCCTCTGAAATTTCAGTACATATCAATGATTTATTAAAAATAATTTCTAGTGCCTGTGCTATATTCTTTTTGGCAGCTTTTATGACTATTGGATGCATTTCATCTGGCCCTGGAGATTTTTCAATTTTTAATTTATCTATTGCTTTTAAAAAGGATATCTAGTTTTGTTACCCTTAATTCATTTATTTAGAACTCTATCTTGTCCTGGTAGTATAAGATCAAGAATATTACTTAAATTTTCATTTGTGAATACTGATGAGAAGTATCGGTTTAGTTCTTCAGTTATTTCAAGATCATCATCTATATGGAAGGGGCCAATTTTCTTTTTCACTCTACTTTTCAAATTGAAGTGACTGAAAAACTTCTTAGGATTGTGTTTTGAATTCTTGGCTAGGCTTCTTTCCAGGTCTTGTTTGCTATCTCTGATTGCTTTCTTGCAAATGCTTCTTTTACTTTTATATACCATATGTCCCACAAAAAAGTACACCCAACTTTAGATTGTACTAACTCCTCCAAAAATTGAGATATTTTGGATCTGTTTGTTTGATTTAATATAGCAAATTATTCTTTGTTAACGTTCAAATTTATTCATGTTTAAATGATTTAGTGTTTAAGCATCTGCTTTTAACTGAAGGGTACAACAAAATGGATTGCGCAAAATTGGTCAATGAAAAAATAATGTGTGTGCTATCGATGTAATGAAAAGACAAATACATAATAATAGATACTTTAACAATTTTAATAAGATACAAAGCAGATTTTTCTTTATTCCTTATTGCAAAAGTTATGCTTAGTTTCATTTTCTTTCAACATGACCGCCATTCCTATCGATACAAATCTGGAGTCGAG
>JAJOZX010012071.1:0-107945 GCA_023014485.1 Bathynomus jamesi | reverse complement strand
AAAAGTTATGTACTTAGATTTAAAACGGGGAAGAATGATAAGTTTTGATGTTGAGTCCTTGTTTACGAAAGTTCCCATTGATGATGTACTTAGTTTTTTAGATAGAAAATTGCCAACATGTAACGTAGAACTAGGCATGCCCACATCTGTATTTTTAGAACTGATAAAACTCTGTGTCACCAATAATGCCTTCTCCTTCGGTGAAGAATTTTATTTGCAACGTTTGGTATGGGAATGGGGTCCCCTTTATCCCCAATACTGAGTACATTATATATGGAGTATTATGAGTCGGAATTGTTGCAAACAATATGTCCCAGGAATCTAATTTGGTTTCGTTATGTAGATGATATTTTCTCATTTTGGCCTGACCACTGGAACAACTTTGACACTTTCTTTCAGTCATTAAATAATCTTGTTCCCTCTATTAAATTTAAATATGAATGGGAGAACGACAAACAATTACCTTTTCTAGATGTTTTGGTCATTAACGAAAGCGGAAAGCCCAATTTCACGGTCTATAGAAAACCTACTCATTGTAATTCGTACATTCATTATTTTTCATATCATGATGAAGGGGTTAAAAGCTCAATTATTTCTTCCATGTTTCTAAGAGCACTCAGGATTTGTAGCCCACATTTGCTGGATCCGGAAAATTCAAAGATTTGGAACATTTTTAATGATTTAAAATATCCTGAGTGGTTTATCAGAAAGGCGTATTTTAAAGCCAGAAAATCTTTTTATGCCCCTCGGGAACCTTCAGTTAACCAAAAACAATATGTGAGTTTGCCTTACATTGCCGGCTTAGAAAGAGTAAAACCGTTGACGAAAGAATTTAAGTTTGCTTTGGCGTTCAAATATTCGTCTACCGTGAAAAGTAAATTGGTTAGGAATAACGTTGCAAAAGAGGAACAAGCCTGTGTCTACAGCATTCCCTGTAAAAGTTGTGATTTAGTATACGTGGAGAAACTGGAAGAAATATTGAAACCCGTATCAAAGAACACAAATATGCCTTCAGAAGTTGTAATACTAATAATGCCATTTTTTATCACGCTAGCCAAAATAATCATGCTATAGATTGGGAATCAAGTAAGGTACTTTATAAATGTAATAATTATGTCAAAAAAAAATAATAGAATCTGTGTGTATAGAAAAAGTAGATAATTTTAATTTGTGCGAAGGTACTTATAAGTTAGACCCTTTAATGAGATTCTTGGTCAATAAATCCCTTACGGAGTCGTGGGAACGTGTTCGAACCTAAGTGTGAATTTCTTAAATGTCTCTGGATTGGAATGTTTCCTTACTCGCTTTTAGTAAATGTAATAATGGAAGTAATTAATGTGGAAATAAATATATGCAGTAATTATGTCAAAACATTAGGATCTGTATGTATAGAACAAGAAGATATTTTTAATTTGTGGAAATGTAGTTATAAGCTGACCCTGTAATAAAATGCCCTTCTGGTTTCGGGAGAACGATATCTAACCTAGGTGCGAATTTCTCAATGGTCTCTGGATTATTTCCTAATCGCCTTTTTTCATTCGTTTTTCGGTTTATAATTTCTGTATAATAAACAACAATGTAATAACCAATGTAATAATAAATTTATAATTTCTGTAATTAATAATTATGCAATATTAAATGTAATAAATTTAATTATAAATGTAATAATTATGTAAAAATAATAGAATCTGTATGTTTAGAACAGGAAGATAGTTTTAAAAATTTGTGCGAATGTACTTAATGAAAATGCCCCTCCGGTCTCGAGAGAATGGAATCCAACCTAGGTGCGAATTTCTTAACGGTCGATCCCTGAACTGTTTTTCCCTCTTGTTTTGTTTCATTTGTGTTTCTGTATCCACCCGAGGAGGATGCCAGTGGGCGTCGAAACTGTCGTGGAAATAAACTCTGTCTATTAGAGTGGGTTTTTATTCTCATATTTTGACCTTCACGTAAAAAAGTGAAGTTTTTTGCATTTAGAATGTAAATTTGTTTAAAACCAAGTTGAAACCCCGATTAATATTGGCATACTAACAAAAATCTAGGATTAATGTCCACTAATATTGTTTAATATTGTCCATTAATATTGTTTAACATTGTAATACATGTTTTAACTATTAATAAAACTTATTTACTTACTTATTTATTTATTATTATAAATTTATAACACCTAGCTGCTTATTTTTAATAAGATCACAGTAAAACCTAAAGCTTAAGGGCCAAATTAAATAAAATAAGTAGTTGAGCTTCCTTCTCAGACATAATAAATGAATTCGCAGTTATCAAAGCACGTAAAGCTTATATTTAAGAGTATTTTATTTTTCAATTGTGAAGTAAACATGCATAATAAAATCTGCATCTAAAACATTCCCCACCCTCACCCCCACCACCAAAAAAGAAATTCTTGGTTTGAACAGAGATAGGGGCCCCCACAGTCTTGAGTTGTCTCAGGATCTCTCCAACTCTAAATACGTCATTGTATATTGTCACTCGTAAATATTGCTAAAAAAAAGAACTGCAGTCCTATTTCAAAAATAAAAAATAAATGACATAGGCCTACAGTACTATATATGTAAAATTCCTACTTTAAAAGTTTCCATGACATTATGCCGAATATATATATATATATATATATATCATGCGGTTTGCTTCTACAAAGCTTCAATTTAATATTTAGGAGAAATCCAATGACAAGGAGGAATGTAAATGCCATGAAAAGTCTTCTTTAATGCGCAACGTTTCGAGCAATACGCTCATCATCAGGCTAGATAATAACAATATGAAATTAGAATCAATAAATAAATGTGAAAAGACAAAATAATTTCTATAAAAAGACTAAAAGAAGAGGGTTAAATTCAAAGTTATAAAAATTTACATATAAAATTACAAGAATTTTAAAAGCTATTTTTAAATTACATATAGTAAATTTGAAATTAGTACACTGGAATAATTAACACTAATACAATGGAATAATTAACACTACGAACCTTTCAATGCTGGTTCCGAGGCACGAGTAATTTAAAACAAAACAAAACAGGAAACAAGCTATGGGTTGGGCGGTTGGAGTTATAAGTTAGGGGAGGGGGGATTATAAAAAATTGGGGAGGGGAGTTGGGGAGGGGGGGTTTATAAAAAATTTAGAGGGACAGCTGAGGAATCCACGTTTAGAGAAGGGGTCAATGTTTTAATATAAAGAGATTCCAAAATTCTAAGTGAGTTAGGACAAGAATTACAACCGAGAATTTTAAAATTATCTAAAGTGACATCAGTTTTACATTTTATACTGTGTTCCCGAATACTGGAGGCTTCTTTTTTATTTAAAATTTTACCTGTTCGGCAACTTATTCCCATATGCGAATAAAATCTAGTCCTGAGGGAGCGCACGGTGCTGCCAATGTAAGTACCAAGGAGACACCTTGGGCAGGTAAATAAATATACAACACCGCTACGCAACGAATCAGGAGTTCGATCCTTCGCTGAGAAAAAGCTACCTAAAGACATTTTGTTAATAAATATAATGCGAAAATCAGTATGATAGAAAAATTTTCTTAACAACTTTGTAAATTTAAGTTTAAATTCTTTATTCATGGGACTCATTTCAGGTACCAGGAAATATTTTATATCTTTAGGCACTGAAATACAGGAAAGTTGAGGGCTATAAACATTATTTAAGAAAGATCTTATTAGTTTATCTACATATTGAACAGGAAAACTATTATTGGTAAAAATATGATCTTAAATTATTAAATTCATCGTTTAGTAAGGTAAAACTAGAGGTCAAATTATATCCTCTGAACAAGAGAGTTTTAATACACGACATCTTATAGTTAAAATCAGTAAAACTAAAGAAATTCATGCCCAAACCAGTAAAAGTGGGTTTCCTGTAAACTGCTGTAGTAATAGAATCACCTTTTTTCGAAATTAAAAGATCTAAAAAGGGAAGGGAGCCATTTTTCTCAGTTTCCATTGTATAAGTTATATTGGGGTGCAGAGAATTTAAGAAGTTAAAAAATTGTTGCGCTTGTACAGCATTATCAAAAACAGCTATCGAGTCATCAACGAAGCGTCGATAGAAAATTGGTTTACAATGGGTGGGAGATTGTTTAAAAATTACACTTTCTAAATGAGTCATAAAAAAATCAGCTGATAGAGGTCCGACGGGTGATCCCATCCCAACACCATCAATTTGTTGGTAAACCTTATTATTGAAAGTAAAAAACATTGCTTAAAAACCAATTCTAAAAGTTCCTTAAAATAAGACCATGAAAAACCATGAAAACTATCATCAGAGCTAAAAACCCTATTTAAAATAATGGCAATAGTTTCTGATACAGGTACATTCGTGAAAAGCGACTTTACATCAAAACTGACAAAAAACTTTTTTGAATCGAAATTCTACTAAGAAGATCTTTTTGAAATTCATAAGAGTTATTTATAGTATAAGCATTTTTCGCAAAAGGTGACAGGAGACAACAACAAACTTTGACAATTGAAAGGTAGGTAAGTTATACGAAGCTAAAATAGGACGGAGAGGTGTTCCAACTTTATGGATTTTAGAGTATAATTGAGCAAGATCAGAACCAGATACGAACAACTGAGAGTAAGTATCATTTTTATTATCTTTAAAGACTTTAATCGTGACAAAAATCTATTAACTTGGTCTTCCAACCTTAAAATGACTTTATTGACGGGTTCAAGAATTTGTTTGAATTTGCTAACATCACTTAGGATTTCATTAGTTTTATTTATGTAATCAGATTTATTCAAAATAACAACTCCGTTGCCCTTGTCCGGTCTAGTCACAACAATCTCCTGGTTCTTTGCCAAATTCTTAATAACCTGCAAGTCACTCTTCTTAAATATGAAAGATTTAAATTTAAGGTTTCTAAGTTTGTGAAAAAATTCATGAGTTAAATTAGCAAACTGACATTTAAAATTATTGAAATCACCGACATGGGGAACATTTTCAAGCCATTAAAAATTTTTTCAAAGTAAAGAAAAAACGAAGGCTTATATATTTGAAATAACGGAAGCTTAAATTGCAAGCCAAGTGAGAGTAAAAACCTTTTCCGAGGGGATAGGGTGTAACTAGAAAAATTCGAAATTACTTTATCAGAATTGAAAAAATTAGGTGAATTCAGGCCCAGGGCCTTTAACTTACGTTCATGAGTTTCAGAAATGGTAGAATGAAACTTTTCAAGTTCACGTTGTACAAGAGAAATTATTAATAAATAATCCAACAACGAAAGGGTTGTTAAGAAAATTTTTCTATCATACTGATTTTCGCATTATATTATTAACAAAATGTCTTTAGGTAGCTTTTTCTCAGCGAAGGATCGAACTCCTGATTCGTTGCGTAGTGGTGTTGTATATTTATTTACCTGCCCAAGGTGTCTCCTTGGTACTTACATTGGCAGCACCGTGCGCCCTCAGGACTAGATTTTATTCGCATATGGGAATAAGTTGCCGAACAGGTAAAATTTTAAATAAAAAAGAAGCCTCCAGTATTCGGGAACACAGTATAAAATGTAAAACTGATGTCACTTTAGATAATTTTAAAATTCTCGGTTGTAATTCTTGTCCTAACTCACTTAGAATTTTGGAATCTCTTTATATTAAAACATTGACCCCTTCTCTAAACGTGGATTCCTCAGCTGTCCCTCTAAATTTTTTATAAACCCCCCTCCCCAACTCCCCTCCCCAATTTTTTATAATCCCCCCTCCCCTAACTTATAACTCCAACCGCCCAACCCATAGCTTGTTTCCTGTTTTGTTTTGTTTTAAATTACTCGTGCCTCGGAACCAGCATTGAAAGGTTCGTAGTGTTAATTATTCCATTGTATTAGTGTTAATTATTCCAGTGTACTAATTTCAAATTTACTATATGTAATTTAAAAATAGCTTTTAAAATTCTTGTAATTTTATATGTAAATTTTTATAACTTTGAATTTAACCCTCTCTTTTAGTCTTTTTAAAGAAATTATTTTGTCTTGTTCACATTTATTTATTGATTCTAATTTCATATTGTTATTATCTAGCCTGATGATGAGCATATTGCTCGAAACGTTGCGCATTAAAGAAGACTTTTCATGGCATTTACATTCCTCCTTGTCATTGGATTTCTCCTAAATCCGCCTCGGTGGCGTAGTGGTTAGCGTCGCTGACTACGAATCCATCGGCCCCGGGTTCGAGACCCGACGGCAGCCGGCGCGCAGCAAAACCCAGCTGTTCATCCTTCTACACAATAAAAAAAAAAAAAAAGTGGTTGGTAGATAAATGGGTACCCTAGGTGGCCTAGTGGGTAAGAAGCTGGGCTGCTGATGGGGCGTGGTTCGGATTCCACGTTAAACTGTAGGTCTAAGGTGGAGTGAAAAGCTTGACCTTCGTCAAAATGAACAATTCGGGCGGAAGCTAACCAAAGGTTAAAGGTTATATATATATATATGATGAATAAAACCACGAAGGAAAGGAAACACAAAATGGTCCTTTCCTTCGTGGTTTTATTCATCATAAATATTTTTCACGTGTTACTTTCGTGAAATAATTTTCATATATATATATATATATATATATATGATACACACAGACAGTGCATGGAACAAGGAACTCTTCTGGGATAATTAAATCCACTATAGTCCGAATAAGTAATGGTAAATGACAAATACCATAGAAAAAGAAAAACTATGGTATTTGTCATTTACCATTACTTATTCGGACTATAGTGGATTTAATTATCCCAGAAGAGTTCCTTGTTCCATGCACTGTCTGTGTGTATCATAAAAAACTCAGGGGACCATTCTGAGTTCATTCCCATATATATATATGTGTGTGTCTTATCTGGATAGTCTGCATTTCTGTTATTTTAAAATTATCTTATTTTTCATCTGTAATAATAGAAATGAATTTAGTATTGGTATTATTATAATTTATTTGCTTACCATTTCTTTTATTTTTTTATCGTTTCTAAAATTATCTCAATTTCATTTGTAATGACAGAAATTAATCAAATGCAGTTTTATTTCATATTCCTTTATTTCTATTTATTTTCCCTTTTTCTGCTGTAAAAAGTGAAATGGATCGCGAAGATTTGCCTGAACATCTCTCCCGTTTCTCAAAGGCATATTCACATAAGAACACTTTAATACGTTGAATACTGTATCAGCTTGGAAGCTTATTTCCCCATAATGATGGGGTGAGCGGCCAACTCGATCCAAACCAAGAGCCAGGAAGTAGGAGTGAACGAAATCGCGATGCTCAGAGTTCGCCACCGTTTAAACTTATTATTTTTATAACTATTTGGCAATAGAAACAGTCCATTACAGCTAGGCTAGGTTGGTTAGGTTAGTAATTAGGGCTCTATAAAATATGTAAAAAGATAATTAAAGTTTAAAATAGCAATAAGGCCCAAATTAAATAAAAATAAATCTGTATGCGAAAGTGAATGGAATTACTAAATTCAGTGATCATTATCCATTACTGAAAATATACATTGAAAATAATGGTTACCCCTGAAATATGAAAACATAAATTTGCAACTTAATTTTTTTCTTTAAAATTTATTTCAATAATTTAAAATTATTAAAACTACTAAAATAAAATAACAATTGGCAAGCAAGTTTTTTTATTAATTTTGGAAAATGTATGATTATCCCGTAACATAATTCTATCTTATAATCTTTTTATAAGTAGTAGTTGGATTATTTTTTAAGGCTAGTTAATGCCAAGAAAGAGGTTTTAGTGAATTAAAGGTAAATTCTATTTTTACTTTGTTTTTAATATGTTATTTTTATATTGTTAGTATTTACTGTACTGAGTTCAGAACAGGGAGTCGAGAACCTGGAAGGATCAAAGAAGTGAAGAAATGGTTGTTTTGAACGTTTGCATATAACCACGAATAAAGACTAACAAAATATAATTTTTCAAGTAAATTTTATTAGTTTAGGATTATAGGATAACTGAGATCTTTGATAAGATTATATATATATATATATATATATATATACTGTATATGTATATATATCGTAAAGAACGACGCTTGTATAGGAGAATATCCGCGCAAGATGAGAGCGAGAGACCGAAACAAATGTGTGTATATATATATATATATATATATATGGTGACGTGTGCATATAACCACGAATAAAGACTAACAAAATATAATTTTTCAAGTAAATTTTATTAGTTTAGGATAACAGATCTCTGATAAGATTATATATATATATATATATATATATATATAATATAAATGAAAAAAACTTCACTTTTTTACGTGAAGGTCAAAATATGAAAATAAAAACCCACTCTAATAGACAGAGTTTATTTCCACGACAGTTTCGACGCCCACTGGCATCCTCCTCGGGTGGATATAGAAACACGAATGAACCAAAACAAGAGGGAAAAAACAGTCCAGGGACCGACCGTTAAGAAATTCGCACCTCGGTGTCGGGAGAACGGTATCTAACCTAGGTGCGAATTTCTCAATGGTCTCTGGATTGTTTCCTAATCGGATTTTTTCATTCGTTTTTCGATTTATAAGTTCTGTATAATAAACAACAATGTAATAACCAATGTAATAATAAATTTGTAATTTCTGTAATAAATAATTAAGCAATATTAAATGTAATAAATTTAATAATAAATGTAATAATTATGTAAAAAAATAAAAAAATAGAATCTGTATGTTTAGAACAGGAAGATAGTTTTAAATTTGCGCGAATGTACTTAATGAAAATGCCCTTCCGGTGTCGGGAGAATGGGATCTAACCTAGGTGCGAATTTCTTAACGGTCGGTCCCTGGGCTGTTTTTTCCCTCTTGTTTTGGTTCATTCGTGTTTCTGTATCCACCCGAGGAGGATGCCAGTGGGCGTCGAAACTGTCGTGGAAATAAACTCTGTCTATTAGAGTGGGTTTTTATTTTCATATATATATATTAGTAAAATCACAGAATAACACGTGATCTTATTAATAAGCAAACAACCACAGGGAAAAAGGAAAAACAAACAAAATCCGAGCGCTTCCGTGATATATTCACATCTTCAAGGACAAGAAAGAAATAGCTTGTCCTTGAAGATGTGAATATATCACGAAAACGCTCGAATTTCGTGTTTCTTTTTCCTTTTTCCCTGTGGTTGTTTGCTTATTTTATATATATATACACACACACACACACACACACACACACATTTTAACTGCAAACAACACACAGTATAATTAATGTAAAGAACGACGCTTGTAGAGAAAGCGTTTCCCGGGTGGTACCTCATTTTTCATTTGTTCGTTCTCCCTCCTCATCTTGTACGGAACGCTCTTCTACACAAGCGTCGTTCTTTACATTATATATATATATATATATATATATATATATCATCAGTCCTACCGTATGTCTTCTAAGCTATGAAATTCATGGTATGAAAACGTATGATCCTGTATCACCAAGAAACTCGTCTATTCTCTGAAAGGTCTTCTTATCCGGTAGACAGCGATTCGGAAACCTTTCCGCATACAGACGTCTTGCTGCGGCCGCATTACACTCGGCAAGTCCATATATGAGATGCATGTCTGCCATTTCTCTGTTTGAATAAGCCTCCATTCTCACCTCAAATGCACACTATCACTGAATAGCACAAAAACTTTTAAGGCTTTTTTTTCACTGGACTGCACTTATTCACGGTAAGAAGTTACGAATACGAACAGTGAAACACCGCGATGCACCTCTGACTGACTGATGGCTCTACACTCAACGATATTGAAACATGGCATAGAGTGTACGAAACATTACAATCGGCAAGGCCATACATGAAATAAGTCTCGTAACACTCACATTGTTGGCAAGTAGTGTTTGTAAACAGTTTGCGGAAAGAATTGCTGGAGCACAAAACGGGCCGTAACTAGGAAACAACACGATTTCAGGCATATGTTTATGTAGACTTTTTTCATTGTTTTCAGGTCCTGAATCCATCCTGAAAGTGCATCCCACATGTTATGAAACACCCTGTATATATATATATATATATATATATATATATATATATATATATATATATATATATATATATTAGCGTGTAGCGTCATGAGCGATCTGGAGGCACATTTCAGGTTTTGTACAATCAACCTTGCTGATTTCAGAAAAGAAATCAAAAATTTTATGCAACAAGCAGAACACCTTTTTCGCATGTAAAAAATACAAAATTCTTGTTAATTACAGTTGGCAACACTGACTGACATGGTACTTCTGGCAGCCTTCTAATTATTCTCAGTGAGTCATCCCCTGGAATTTCTTAGTTCTACGCTAGCTCGCTTGGGAGAAACAAGTGTTTTTTCTGTGGATGGGGTGTTCAAAAACCCCAAGGTACTAACGAAAGGTGCGTTTTGTGATATATACATTATACACATTTCTTTGTTTTGTTGTGTTTTACATTGTTTATAAGTTTATTATATGTCTTAGGGTGTATATATACCTATGGATATTTACATACATAATACATGTGTGTGTGCAGTATATTTTTATATATATATTAGTAAACTTATTGTTTACCAATAAACCAAGCCTTATATATATATATATATATATATATATATACTCATAATCATATATATTTTTTATTTATACGTTTGTGTTTTTGTTTCAGTGTTCCTGTGTGATACTTGTTGAGTTTTGCTGGTACAATGAACACGCAAAGAACACGGGGATCTGCCAGCCACATTGTCTTTGGTTCTCCACTATCAGAGCTTCCTCTGTCTGAATTTCCAACCCGTATACAAGTTGCAAGGCATTTCCTCTTCTTGAAGAACAAGTACACCAGCAACAGGGAGATTCTTCCGGAGGTATGCCAAACACTCATTGACCTTTGGAATCGTGCTAACATTCCATCACACAATCAAAAATGTGAAGACCAAGCTGCTCCGATTGATGGAAAAAGGCTCACAAGCATCGAAGCAAGGCAAGCAGGCCACAAAAACCAAGAATTTCGAGGAAAGCCTGAATCAATTGTTTGACATAGCTGTCTGCCAATGCGATGATCTGTCTGCATGCCACTGTGAAAAAGAAATGAAAGTTCCACGACGAGAGCATGCCTTTCTGATCGACCAGAGAACCACGCGGATCATGCAGATCAGTCGGGTGGATACGAATGTGACTCAGATGATGGAGAGAAGGAAGTCAAGAGAGGATCGGATGCAAGAAAGACAAGAAGAAGAGAATAGAAGAAAAACGGAACGGCAAGAGGTAGCATCCTCTGCAGATGTGGTCGAATCAGCTCAAGCAGAAGCAGACTCCAGTGGTGAAAGTGTTGGTGATGAGTGGATAGGTGATAGTGCCCAGGAGGACAGGAACATCACACCGATTCCCACTGTTGCTTTGGAAGCTGACCGGTATGGTGTATCGAACAGGGTTGCTGCAGCTATCAGCACTGCAACATTGGTTGACTATGGCATCATTAGTTCTGATGATCAGATAAACGTAATTGACCACCACAAAGTATGGAGAGCACGGCAGAAGGTACGGAGGGATCTGAAGGAAGCAGTAACTTACCACGATGTGGAAGTCACTGCTTTATTTTTTGATGGGTGGAAAGACATGAAATTTGTCAAAAAGAAATAGGGGAACAAATGGTACAGCACAAAGAAAGTTGAGGACCACTATGTGCTGGTCGGAGAGCCTAGAACCTTCTATCTAAGCCATCTGACACTGGAACGAGGAACTGGCACTGTCATTGCGGATGGACTTCAAAATGCGATTGAAGAAATGGGTATTGCAGACAAGATAATTACAGTGGGAGCCGACAGCACAGCCACAAACACAGGGCACAGAAGTGGAGCAATACACCTGCTAGAGTGCCGCCTGGGTCGCCATTTGCACTGGTTCATCTGTAGTCTGCATTTAAATGAACTCCCACTGCGCCACTGCAACTCACTGGAAAGGACCAATTGGCAAAGCTTTGGCCACATGTGAAAGTTTGCCACTTTCCTCTAGAGGAATTCAATGTATTGCTGATGGCCACACTCTCCCAGATGTTGACCTTACTGAATTGAGTCGTGACCAAGCCTACCTCTACAGAATGATGAAAGCGATAAGGACTGGTGTCATTAATGAAGATCTTCTACGAGAGAAGCCTGGACCAATCTCCCATGCAAGATGGGTTACAACTGCCAGCAGAATTTGTCGGCTATATGTAGCGATGGCGCAGCCAAGTGATGAACTGTATTCACTCACACAGTTTGTCGTGTGCCACTATGGACCCATGTGGTTTAGCATCAAGTGCTATCCAAGGTGCACAGATGGCCCAAAACATTTCCTGGAGCAAATCAAGCTGCTACGATTACTGCCACCAGCTAGCCTGAAAATGTTCTACTGGCAATGCTTGCAGATGCAGATCAAGCAAACCGGAAATTGGCCATCGATGTAATCAAGACCATTCGACGCGCTCCCAAACCTGCTCAACAGCAAGTCAGAGAATTTCGGCCACCAAAGATCAAACAAAGTGCTCAGAATTTGAAAAATTTACTTCCACCAGTGGAGGAGTGCGCAATGGAACCACCACTCACGAAGTAGTTCTCTGTTGAACAACTCGATAAGATCACTGAAGAGCCCCTTGTTGTCCGGATACCATGTCACTCCCAAGGTGTAGAACGCTGTGTTAGGATGGTAACTGAAGCGTCTGGGGCAGTGTATGGAAAGGATTCAAGAGATGGTTACATTAGAGCAGTAGTTAAATCCCGTGACTTTATGCCGTCATTCAAAACTAAACAAGATTTTAATGTATCATTTACTAAATAAAACTATCTAGTCTACCTACCTACCTACCTACCTACCTACAGTGTATATGTTTATTCCAAAAATAAATTTTTCTATTTTTCCTGAAAAGCAGTACATTGTAAGGGGTCAAATGATAGCTCAAACCCTAGGAAAGCAAGTGTCCAAAAGTTATGGGTAACTAGCAATTTTCACGATTTTCACATGCGAAAAAGGAGGTGTTGCACTTGTCACAAAAAATTTTTGTTTTCATTTTTGAATTTAGGGAGGTCAATTGTACAAAACCTGAAATGTGCCTCTTGATCCGTTACACTTTGCCCAGTGACGCTACACGCTAATATATATATATATATATATATGCACATTTTAACTGCAAAGAACACGCAGTATAATTAACGTAAAGAACGACGCTTGTATAGAAGACATTTGCGCGGAATGTCTTCTATACAAGCGTCGTTCTTTACGTTAATTATACTGCGTGTTCTTTGCAGTTGAAAATGTATATATGTGCGGCATGCGAGGGGTGCCCCCCTCGGGGCATTGGTTTCTGCGCGTATGTAGGAGAATTACGACTTCTGATCGGGTGAGGCCCATAGTGTAATGGTTATCATATCTGACCGGCAATCGGAAGATCCCGGGTTCGATTCCAGGGTGGTTACGTCATTTTTTCATTTGTTCGTTCTCTCTCCTCATCTTGCGCGGAATGTCTTTTATACAAGCGTCGTTCTTTACGTTATATATATATATATAGAGGACCGACAAGAAATAGACTAACAAATAGACAAACAAATTCTTTCTTCCACGCCATCATCACACATTCTTAGAAGAGACACGTGGTCAAGAATCAGAAACAATGAAAACGTCTGTTTTGTCCCAAAAGGCCTGCGAAAGCAAGCCCTTAACAACTAAAGGACGAGTAGAAGGCGTCTGAAGATATGGCGGGAAAGTCCGCGTCACAGAGACTATATAAGCGAGATTCCACTGATACACATTCTCACTCACTCACTCACTCGCTCACTTGTCGTTTGTCATTTTCTCGTCTTGGTCTCCACCTTTGTCAGCAGAAACTCGTCACGTCAACCGCCCTCCGGCTTCCCGCCGGAGGAGCGGCCTGCTGTTCCTTCAAGGCTTTCGATCCATCGTCATATAAGACGTTCCGCCGTCAGCCTGCAGAAGCACTTCTTCGAAGCCCAGCGCCGTTTCGACTTCAGCCGGCTTCAATCCCTCAAGCATCATCTCAACTCTACACGAAGCATCATTTGACGTAAGCTATAAATCCTCCCTGCAACAAACAACACTACCGCAGTAGGCGTTTCCATTGGCCTCTTCACCACACCTTAACCAGTTACCAATCATCCTCGAGAGCACCGGCAAAGTTCAACACGCTACGAGAAAACATCCTCAAGGAGGATCCAGTACGGGAGACTTCTACGAAGCTACAAGCCCAAATCACTTCACATTGGTTCAGCTTTCGCCGCTTTACGAAACGCGGCCGTCAACGAGAATCCAATAGGCCCGTTAACACTTAATCGTGAAGACCTCGACTTGCGGAACGACTGACCGTCAATTTTCACCTTCAAGCTCCCACTCTTCGAGAACGATCTCGACGTGCATAACAACGGACGGCAACGACACCTCGGACCTACAGTTCAATAGGCCAACCTCCAAGTAACCCATCAACCTAGATTACAGTGGTCGGGGAACAGGGGTAAATTACCCAAATGGGGTAAATTTAAAACTTTTGGGGGTAATGCGTGCGGTATGAGAGACACTTTGTGCTGAAATTTTTTTCGTATGTTTTTATTTTATTTTGTTACATAAATGTGGCGTTATTCTAAATTTTAGAATATTACGAATTTACGTCCTGATTACGTCCTCAAATATATTTTGGGGTAATACCCAAAAAAGTTCGCCGACCACTGACCTAGAGGTATCATCCGTGGTCGGTAAGCTCTAGTAGTATAGCCGCAAAAGGGGAGAGTGCAGGAATGTTGCAATTTATTACGTAATGTTGCAATGGTGCAAGTGGGTGGGGGTTGTTGCAAGTGGGTGGGGTGGGGGTTGTTGCAAAGGGGTGGGGGGGATGCTGCAGGTGCAACAAGGGGGGTCTTGGAGGCGGCGTTATCCCCCAAGAGAAAGGAGAGAAAGGAGGAGAGGTGTTCACCTGGCAGGAGCCAAGTGCATATTAAGACTTCAGCCGAGTAGGCGTTGTCTTATAGGCTCCTAATCAGCCAGTTGGCTTAGAAGGCGTGAATGGCTTGAGTTGCCAGATAGCACCATGTATTCAGTTTGTACTATATATATAATTAATTAATTCTAATCGAAGACTGAGTTGCCAGATACCATTGTATACATTATTATAGAATCCTAATCAGCCAGTTGGCTTAGAAGGCGTAAATGGCTAGAGTTGCCAGATACCTCTTTTTAGCATTATTATTGCCAGATACCATTGTATACATTATTATAGAATCCTAATCAGCCAGTTGGCTTAGAAGACGTAAATGGCTTTAGTTGCCAGATAGCGCCATGGTATTCAGTGCTAGATACCACTTTTAGCATTATTATGGTGAGTTGTCTCACTAAAATTTAAAAGATTTCGTGCCATGTATTCAGGCTGAGTTGCCAGATACCACTTTTTAGCATTATTATGGTGAGTTGTCTCACTAAACAATTAAAAGATTTCGTTCCATCAGATACCATTGCTCAGGTACACAGTTGCCCGATTGTACCATTTATTTAGGGTTTAGAATTCCCTAGTAGGTTTAGAAGGCGTAACATGATATAATTATCCAAAAGAATTAAGTAAAACAACATTGCATCATTCTGTTTATTATAAATATATAGAAAATAAATATACATTTCAATAATAAGAAATATACACACACACACACAATTATGGAGATATATAGAAAATAAATATACATTTCAATAATAATTGAGGAATATGCATATAATCAAAAAAATATATACACACACACAATTATGGAGATATATAGAAAATAAATAACATTTCAATAATAATTGAGGAATATGCATATAATCAAAAAAATATATACACACACACAATTATGGAGATATATAGAAAATAAATATACATTTCAATAATAATTGAGGAATATGCATATAATCAAAAAAATATATACACACACACACACAATTATGGAGATATATAGAAATAAATATACATTTCAATAATAATTGAGGAATATGCATATAATCAAAAAAATATATACACACACAATTATGGAGATATATAGAAATAAATATACATTTCAATAATAATAGAAATATGCATATAATCCTTCAATATAACAGTACAGGAGAAATATCACGCAAAATATATAAATACATTTCACTTTTTTTTCAAAATACTAAACTCGCACTTAATCGAGTTTACAATTACATCATTATTGCTCTGCATTACGCAGTATATGCGGTTTAATAATATTTCACCGCTTAAAGTATAGGGAAACCTGTATTCGATATGAAGGGCTTTCATATCGTTCAGTACTATTTTTGTTCCCACTTTACAACCGGTTGGTAAGTCATCTTTAAATACGTCTAGAATACAATCAAAAGCACGCACAAAGAGTTCATCGTTAGCTACATTATTAAACACAAGTTTATAAACACGCTTTTCCAATCGAGGGTTTATTTCTACCGACTCGAGCTTTTCAATCGTGAACTCATCTTCACTCAACATAGCGGCAATTGAAATAATCTTCTAAATCGTTACGACAACTGCGCGTTATATAAAGAAATAGTTCTTCAGGGTGAACGGTGTAGGTGAGCTCAGCCTTGTACCGATCAATTGCTTTGTACCAAAGTTCATGGTATTTCAAAGAGTCTAAACTTTTTAAATAAACGTCCAGCTCTAGACCATTCTCACCCTGTTCAGCCCTACACTCGGTAAACCCATCGAGCAGAGCGGTGTATGCGTATTCAAGTACTGTATCAAAATAAAGCATATCCGTAACACGCGCGTCTAATATAGGTTTCAGCTTGCGGAATCCGACGATTTCAAACATTCTGTCGAGGATGAAACGGTTTCGCGTAGGAACAAGAGCGTTATTATCAGAAGCATTCTTCCACATCAGCCGTATATCAATGCACGGCCGATCGTTATTTATACACAACGTACATACAACGGCGTATGAGGGTGCGTCACTAATCTGCTCTCTTCTTGTACCTACGTTAGCAGGTATTTTATAACGATCTTCACTCCACTTCTCAACTATCACGAAGATTCTATTCATCTCCTCGACACTTAAATAAACCCGTTTGTTTGTTTGTCTACATTCCGTTTCCAGTACATAGCTAACGGTACCGGATTTACGCCTGAACACGCGCAACGATTTCGTCACGGACACATCGTACGAGGCGTTGAGAATGCTGCTCAAAGGAAGTTCCATCGTATTCGAGGAGCGCACGTCCACTCGGTTCAAGCTCTGAGATAACTATGAGCCGTGTGAGGCACGCAGGTAGGCAGGAACGGTTCGACGGGCGGCTGACTCGATGATACGTGAATGGGGTTGTTCGAACTCGTATGATCCGCGAGTCGCACCGAATTGAATTGTTGTACATATTGGGTAGGTGTTTTTCCGGTACAAGAATTAATTTCGGTTTTATCACTACCAGACTACGCACCAGACAGTTTCCCTCAGGATAATTTTCACGAACTAGGCACATTTTATGTTTTACTAAACATCTTCACACTCCGGCGCACTATTTGAGAGGAACATATGCTCATATTTTTCCTTTCTGCCCATCAAACGATACTCGTCTCTAAAGTCTGTTAAAAACTCACGCAGGGCACTAGCCACAACCTCACTACGAACCTCATCATGATATACATTAATATAGTGATAAAAATACTTAAGATTGTCCATGATCACGAGATTCACATTTTCAGTCGTAGGGTATGAGTAATCGACATGGTGTAGCATGACGTAATACCGCTTGTCACACCACCCATCCGCAAGACTCATTATCCATACCTGCTGCTTCTCTTCTGCACGCGTTGTTTCTTTTACTTCACGGTATATGTGAGACTTTATAAAGTTTAGCTCTGCAGCATACTTCAGCACATCGTCTGTGCAACGAAAGCCTTCAACGGTCTCACCAGAACATCCGTAGAGTATTTGTACATCTTGCAACTTCGCACAATCCAATGTGGTTTTAAAAGAGGCATAGGAGGGGGGAATAGGAAGTTTTTCGGTATCCACCACATCCTGGCACTTTGCTGAATACCATTTCATAAACGTTGTACAAGCAATATTAAAGGTAGCCATTTGAATACACGTCTGATCTCCTTTTTTTCTTCTACGCTGGCGAATACACGTCTGATCTCAAGGGCTTACTGCAGTCGACTGACCACGCAGGGACTCCCAGATAGTAGCATGACTCACGTTGCTGATCTTACAGTGGGCGGAGCTTAGAACTTTCACCTGCGCACACACACACACACACACACACACACAAAGGAGAAAGTGAAACGCTAATTGAAACATGATTTATTTAATAAACGAGATATTCAAGTTATATATATTTACAAATACGATTTAATAAACGAGATATTCAATATATATATATTTACAAATACGTGTAATAAATCAATAGATACATCAAAGATTATATACAAGACAAATACGTGTCAGTTAACAATAGAAGCATCAAACGTTATGGTATCCAAAGGGTACGGTATCATAGGTACCAGGTAACTGGTAACGTTTCCTATAGGTGTTACGGCACACCTTCGTACCCCTAAGTTCCTTCACGCCCCCCAGCTTCTGCGCCCGAAAATTGTGGGTGCCTACAATTAGTTGGGGAGGTCGTTCGCCCTCATCATCGTCCAAACACACTAGATCCTTCAACGATTCAAAGTTAACAACCCGCCGATTCGCATGGTTGAGCGTAATACCCTTTGCCTTCACGATATATTTCATTCCTCCCCCACCCTGACCCGTACCCCATAAGTTTTAGGTCCTGTTGAGACAAAAGAGTCGGCGTATGCGTTGTCCCCATACTCATCCTTGATCTCATCAGTGAGCTCGCCGAGGAACTCCCCAATAGCGGGCATGTATTCACCCTCCCTCTCTGTGAATATCACGCTATCTGTATCGGCATACAATACTCTCCGCCCAAGAGAATGCAATAGACCCCAAAGTTTTATACGGGCGTAGGCTGTTGTGAAGCTGGCCACAGGTATGTTTGTAACCCTTGAGGTATCTGTGGCCAATTCAGTGTTGTTGTACTTTATTATGTAAGTATTACCTACATTCACGATCTCCATGACCTCTTTATCGGGAGCATTGGCATAATCCCAGACATCACTATAACTTTGTGCCAAATGAATGTTCCCTTTGCCGGTATTCTGCGCAAATTTTCCCCATAGACTGTTTAGACACAACTTTGCACTAAAGCGCTTGCCAGGATTCTTTGCAATTTGGACACGATCAAGTTGTATACCTTCGCGGTCGCGGTAACGTTGAATATAGGCAGACTTTTCATCTTCGGTATCAACTCCTCGCGGATACCCTGATGCCTCAACCTTATCCTTCAAAAAGGCGTTTATATATGGTGTGAAAAGGTTGGGTAGCTTCTGAAACCTCCACACCTCATGTATCTTCAGTATTCTATAACCATGGCGTACGGCTAGGGCCAGCTCAGGACTTGTATATACGCCTCTGATCTTACGCTGGTGGGGTATATGGTTACAATCGCCGTTATCCTCTTCCGCGCACTTCACGCACAGGGGAAACATGAGCTTGTCGTCGATAACGACAGGTAAGATTGGCATCCATAAATTGCGTGGGGGGAGTACGTCTACGAAAGAGAGCCCAAAGTAACGATCATTCAAATTTCTTGAAAATTCATTGATGGAGGGCAGGTTAGGTCCCACCAGTTTCTCAGGAGCGCCCACGGGGTACGGATTGTTCTTCATCACGTATGGGTATAAAGAACAGAAATCGTAGTAATGGAGCTTCACGCCCTCCGTAGGTGGAAAGTATAGTCTGAATGGATTTGTACGTCCTCCAAACAAGCTATCACCACATTTGAGAGGATCCAGCACCATTGAACGCTTGATCGTGTTTATTTCCTCACGGTACACCTCGTCTGTCTCCATCCGTGCATCATATTCATGCTCCCACAAGACTTTGTGAGTGAACTGTGATCCTATAAGTTGATCGCGGGTGCGGGTCCATGCAAGACAGTCGGCAGGAGATCTACCGTGGATATCTCCGGCGATTCCGCACTCAGGACGGGGGCATCCATGCCACCAGCATCCGTTAAAGGAGTACACAGTCTTCACACCAGTGACACGGTTTTCACTTAACCCATCAACCCAAAAAACACGTCCATTAATCTTAATGGGTACTTCACCCGTGTTGCGGGCGTGCTTTATGTATACACCTGTCTGTTGCTGTAGGTGTATGAGCCAGTAAATAGCCTTGTGTCCGTAACTGCGGGGTTTGTTTCGGTGAATAATGGCTAAGGTGTCTTTAGGCATGAAGTTATTCTTGAACACCGTAAAACATAATGATGCGATGGTGGTTGCGACTTGCAGCGGATCGCATTTGAAACGGGCTATGTACATCCTTTTAAAGGTCTGGAAACATACTCTAAGCACGCGCACATCATTCACGCAATAACGCTCACATTCATCAGCTATATTATAAGGGTTACTTTCATTAAAACTGTTGTAGTGTCGATCAAAGTCTTCACGTTCATCCATACAGTCATAGTTAAAATAATGTTTGGGTGGTGGTGGGCCTACGTAGTTTAAAGTCTCGCTGGTGAGGAAAGTGTAAGGGAAGTATCCTTTGGAAACTTCAGCTGCTACTCCCATCACCTTGGGTAGCTTTGCTAATTTACAAGGTGTGAATAATAAAGTATCTTTAAATTGTACATTGCCTCTTATCTGCATCTGTATTAATTTGTTGCCTCTTTTCAATGGATCACCTGTAAATATCTCAGAGGATTCGTGTTCAAGCAACTCCTTATAAGGAACTGCGTGTCAAACTTTGCCCCGTTATGGGCGAGAATATACACAGTCATTTTTTTTAACTTGTCGGCTAACTTGACAATATAGGACACAAATAGTTTCACAGGACTATCGCGGACATTCGTTTTAAAAACGTTTGTCCGTTTACCGCATTTGGGGCACTCGTCACATTCGATCCCCATACACTCATCACAGATGGTCTGGCTCACAAGTAAATGTGGAATTACCTCTTTGGTTTCAACGTTCGTATATGTTTCTATATCGTAGTATACAGTTATACAAGGGTTATTTTTAGGCTTAGCATCTTTCATATAACATACATGCTTTACTCCATCCGCCTTATATTCCTCCTGGCATGTAGGACAGTGAATTTCGTCACACTTGTGCTTAAATTTCCCCCAATTATCCATTGTGTGAAACATACCACATTCACAGATTCTCATTTTCCTGCACGTGCCAATTGATTTATGGAAATCAAAGCAGTTATTATTGAAGAACGTGCGTCTACACACATCACAGTCTCTCTTCTCAGCTTCAACTACACGGCTTTTACATTTGGTGCTTTTACACTGCTCACATACCATGTGACATTCTTTACAATGTCTCACTATATCATCCGCAAACTCGAGGCACACCTTACACAAATCATGATGTCTCCCATATTTTCGACTTTTGTCATAACTCGCGTAAAGCCACCTTATATTACGGATGGGGAGATACGTTGTCCCTGACAATCCTAAAATAAGTAGGGGTCTTGTACGATCTCTCACACAGCTTTTAAAAACATACACAGTCCTACGACGATCATCCAACCCAAATACAACTATACGGACATTCATTTCCTGTTCTACCATTCTCAGCTCTTCAGGACCCATATTACAGTCAAATTCAAGTTCACAGTCTACAGCTAGTTTACGGGCACGTTCTACGACCGTAGGCAACCAAATTTTTTGAGTCCGTGTATTTTGTACAGTAAACATACGTGCTAAGAGTACTGCTATAAAGCCGCAACCACGATCGACGTTTATATGCTTTCGGTAAATAGTCGGAGAATTGAAGTTAAGAGTATACGGTATGGCACTATGGCCCGCAACACGGAATACACGATCAGTATTTACCGTGAAGTTGCCCATATTAAAGGCTATACTACTTTGGGCGGCCTGCATTATACGTCCTAATATATATTCTACATCTTCAGCCGCCAAACGTCTAAATGGCACTATCACCCAATAATCATCTACATCACCGTCATCTGACCCGAATCCAAAGGACAGACTCGTTCTGACTTCACGCTCGTCGCGATTCTGAAGAGCAAACTCCACAATACGCTGTACAACCCGGCGTAGCCCGCGCTCAATTCCATTGCTATACATGGCTCTAGGATCGACCCTGACTCTATACCGATTTCTAGTCAAGGCTGGGGTGGGGGCTGCGGAGCGCACCAATTCAAGCGTTATATCATCCTGAACAGAACGGGGGGCAACTGTGGCGGATGAATTAGGGGGTATATTAGCGGAAGGTGCTGATGGGGGGCCTGTTGCGTAGGAGGTTGAGGGTTGGGATCTATTATTGTAGACTTAACAGAACGGGGGGCAACTGTGGCGGATGAATAAGGGGATATATTAGCGGGAGGTGCTGCTGGGGGGATTGTTGCGTAAGAGGTTGAGGGTTGGGGATCTATTACTGGTGCAACAGGCGCTATTTCGGTCGCTTTATACCTGACGTGGGTTCTCTTCATCATACCTCCGCTTTGGACGTGCTACCGGTATCGCTGGTGAGGGCTCGTTGGCAGGGGAGGAGATCACAACTACACTGTCGTCGAGGTCATCCGTAATGTCAATGATGGGATGCTCTACCTCATCGTCATTCACGGTTCTGTGGGAGAAGAAAGCAAAATATAAGGAACAGCACTCAAAATTTGTAATATTTTGTAAATGACCCACTTAGGAGTGTGACGTGTTAGAAATGGACTCTGTAGAAAAATTCAGATTCACGAGTCCATCCACATGTATTATATCTGGACCTACAGGATGTGGTAAAACTGTGTTTATGCTTAAAATCATTAAAGAAAAGGGAGAGATTTCTCGAAATTTGTGCATAAAGTTATATGGTGCTATTCGACGTATCAATCAGTGTTCAACGAGTACCAAGATGATATTTTGTTCCACAAAGGCGTATATGACGTTAATTCGTTAAAGGGAAATGAACATACAATCATTGTAATTGACGATCTCATGTTGGAGATGGATAAAACGTTTGCCGAGACATTTACAGTATTCTCCCACCATCTTAACATAAGCGTGTTCTTCATCAATCAGAATCTATTTTTCAAAAATAGATACATGCGCGATGTGTCGTTAAATACGCAATATCTAGTCTTATTCGCGCAACGTAGAGATGTATCACAAATTGGGGTATTAGCCAATCAAATGTTCCCGAATCAGCGTAAGGAGTTTTTGGAAGTTTATAAAGAAGCTACAAGCACGCGTTACGGATATTTGCTTTGCGACCTTCATCCGCGAAACACGTTTAGAGTGCTTCTACGAACGAATATATTTCCAAACGAGCCTGAAACGGTGTATATTCCAGAATGACAAAGAGACTAAAGAAATACCGTGAATTAATAAAAATCTATCATCGACTGCCCCGGGCAATGCAGCAGATGTTTATTAAAAATATCGACGCCGACTTTTTAAAATGCATCTGTGAAATCTGTCTTAACGTTA
This sequence comes from Bathynomus jamesi, assembly GCA_023014485.1. NCBI lineage: Eukaryota > Metazoa > Arthropoda > Malacostraca > Isopoda > Cirolanidae > Bathynomus > Bathynomus jamesi. The sequence continues at coordinate 84,466 of JAJOZX010012071.1, read as the reverse complement.
TAAATTGCAATGTATCAATGAAAACCCCTCAGAAGGCTCGCCTACGCCGCTACAAGAACATAATACGTGCACTCGCTCGTAAAAGTCAAACTGTAGCGAAGAAAAAACGAATTATTGTACAAACGGAGGGTCATTTCTCCCCATCTTATTTTCAGTTTTGGGTCCTTTACTGACTAGATTAATATAATGAAGAAAGTGGTAGTGATTCCCCACGAGGTGTACGCTTCACTGCAAAGGAATCCAGACACGGATCTAGATCCCCGTAAAAGCAGACTTAAAAGAATGGAAAGCGAATTGCTAGCCCTATTAAACAGTGAAAAAACACCTGATGAGAAAAGAATCTTATACCAAGAAGCTCTGCAGAAATTTCTTCACGAGTACGAAAATTATAAGAGCCCTACAGAGATTCCTGTGGTTATTAGGCACAGTACGGGGGACGATGGACATGGCGACATAGGATCTGTGCCCGACGATACAGCTGACCAACCAAAAATTAAGGGATTAGCCACACAACATATCGAACATGTATTAAAAAGCACCCTCCCACATACATTGATGAGTAAAGGCTTAAGTCTTTATAATCTATTGAATGAGGATCCAGCCATACAATGGACCGATACAGGCGAGATCATTGTGGAAGGATCAAAGGTACAGGGATCGAATATCGTAGACATTGTCCATGATCTGGTGAGAAAGTGGGATAGGCCATCACCATCAGGATGGAAGCATATTAAAGCAAGACTACAACAAATAAATGTCCCTAAAACGTTGATAGGAAATCTGAACAGGTTAAAAGACTTGGAACATGCAACGCATGTGACACAATTGAAGACGCCGTCACCCCCGGCGGTAACACCTTTCAAGGGGAGAAAGAAGAGGTTAAACCAACCATACCCACGTGCCTCTAAAATACGCAAATGGCTAACGTATTAACTAAACGCTATTATGACATTTCTAACCCATCCTCTTACGGCGGCGTAGATAGACTGTACAGAAGTGTTTACGGAGTAGGGAAAAAAGATGTTGACAGATTTTTGAGCAGGACGCTTATACGCTTCATAAGCCTGTGAGAAAAAGGTTTAAAACAGCCAAGACAACGGCTTCCTCGATTGATTCTATTTGGCAAGCAGATTTAACAGACATGCAAAGATATTCTGTGTATAACGATGGTTACCGCTACATTCTATTCATAATAGACGTATTCTCTAGATATCTGTGGCTAGTTCCTCTGAAAAATAAATCACCTGAAACAGTTGCTAAAGCCACCAAAACGCTAATGTTAAAAGAAAACAGGGTTCCTGGCTATTTTTGTACGGATATGGGGAAGGAATTTGTAGGCCGTGCTTTTCAGAACATGTTGACAGAGTTTAATATCAGCTATTACACAACCAATTCTATACATAAGGCTTCTTTAGCTGAAAGAGTTCAGCGCACCATAAAGGAACGCATGCACCGTTATTTACACATAAAAACACACAGATTTCTAGACATTCTGGAATCATTGGCATCATCCTACAACCGCTCACACCATCGCACGATTGGGACAACACCTAACGAAGTTTTAGAAAGAGGTACGCTCCCGAGAAGAGATGGATCACCAACACCACTACCACACTCGGCGCGCTTCAAAATCAATGATTATGTAAGGCTGTCGCGTTCGGGGAATAAATTCGCAAAGGGTTTTGAGCAAGGATGGACACGCGAGATTTTTAAAGTTAGGGCTATGAGACCTAAAGGTGAGATAATGATGTATTACATTGAAGATTTGAATGGGGAAGAAATCTCAGGAGGCTTTTACCGCGAGGAATTGCAGAAAGTTGCGTTTAATTTAGGAAAAAATGTGTTTAAAATTGAGAAAATTTTAGGAAGCAAAGGTTCAGGAAAGAGAAAAATGTACCTGGTGAAATGGCTAGGGTACCCAGAAAGCTTCAACACCTATATAAAAGCTGATGCAATAATGAAGCTTAAATAGTATGCAACATGGCTCCTAACCATTTCTACGTCACACTCCCGTCCTCCTCGTCCCTGTCTGTACACCCTAACAACACACTAGCCAACTTTGTAACAGAACTCCACGGGCACATTGAATTGGGTCGTGATTCGTATGAGGTGGGGATATGCGAAATTCAGCTGGACACCATCTTTTTAAATATTGAACATAAAGAACCGTTTTTACGATTCTTAGAGACATTGACGAGTGTGAAAAAGCTGGGGTAGCTATGGATGAAACTATACGTATCGCTCGGACTAAGGTTGCACGGTATTACAGTACAGAAGTAAGACTAGGACCGGGTCAATATGGTTCGGTCGAGGATGTTGTGAGAGGCTTAAACGTAAGTTTAAGAAACTCAAACCTTACGAATGATTTAGTATACGAAATCGTAAACAAAGGAAACCCTGCACATACACTAATCCTAAAATCAAAGACTAACGACGTATTAAAGACCATAGAAAGTTCAAATTCTAACCAATGGCCGATATAGCGCAGCCTTCCAAAGAGACACATTTCACGAGACAGCATGACTTGTCCAGATTAATGTATCAATTGAAGATGGAGAAATTGGCTGAAAGGTCCCCAGACATGTGCTATATTTACAGTAATATAGTGGAGCACCAGTTTGTTGGGGATACCCAGGCACGCCTGCTGCGCATTGCTCACATCCCCAACCATAGAGGAAGGAGTTTGAGTATTACATATGACAGACCCCATTATGTGAATGTCGCAACTAATTTAATAACCAATATCTCAATATATATAAGAACGATTGAGGGTGAAAACTTCCCATTCGGTAACGGGAGCTTAACAGTGAAGCTACACTTTCGACGCACTGAGTTATAATGGATAGAAAGCCTTTCACCGTCTATCGAGGGGTGAGATACCAGCGCGGTAGTGGACTTGGATCCATTTTTTCATCCATACTACGTACGGCTGTTCCTTTGCTGAAGAGGGGTGCCAGATACCTCGGAAGGAAAGCGCTACAATCAGGTCTTAACACTGCAGAAGACATATTGGCCGGGGCTAAACCTAAAGAAGCTCTAAAAAAACATTTAAAGCGTACACGGGACGAAATCATCAAAGATGCAAAGAGAAAAATGCGTGGTGGCGGGAAGAAGAAGAGGGCTGCCCGGAAGAAGGGGTCACGTGGTATTAAACGTAAAAGGCTATCAAAAAAGAAGTGCTGTAAGCGAATGAAACCTATGGTTGACCACTTTTTTGACTGATATAAGCTAAGGACATTGATCTCATGAATCATAGTTTGTTTACCACTTGTCGAGAGAGGAGGCACTATTTCTAACTCGCCATGGCACGCTTCATCCACCCATGTAGTTCACAATGCTGTAAATCGGAGCTGTCCCTTTTTGAGCTGCCTCCAACCCAAGTTTCTATTGAGCACAGTGATTTATTACAATTAACCCTTTAAACACAATTAGTTCCCCGAGTGCACCTATAGAATTCGTGATACCCAGCTCAGGCCCTTACTTTTTTGATCCAAGCTGTGTGCACATGTACGCTAAGCTACGTATAGCCCATTCTGATGGAACGGTCTGCGATGACAAATATGCTGTATACCCTGAAACAAACTTTCTGCACTCCATATTCAACCAGTGTGACGTATATTTAAATCAGACCAACATATCGGCAGGCACGGGGTACTATCATCTACGCGCCTATCTGGAAAATGTCCTCAACTTTTCCAAAGAAGCGAAGGCTACCTTTTTAAGTGCCGAGGGATATTATCAAACTAAAGATGAAAGTAGTATAAAGGACAAATTTAAAAATTCTAAAAAGAAAATATACGAGTGTTTTGGACGGTTACACAGATTTCACTTTCCAGGAGAAGTTGCTTGTCAACGGGGTGGATATGAAAATAAAGCTCACCCGCACGAGTCCTGAGATCTGCTTAAATCTGGATGCTGATCAAGAAGAGGGTGCAAAGCCCGTTGTGGTTCACATTATGGACACATACCTCCGCGTACGGCGAGTGAAATTAAGTTCACCAAAACAACTAGAAATTGAGAAAAATTTACTAAACGCTACAGTGAAATATCCTATTAACAGAGTACAAATCAAACTATATACGGTTCCTGCAGGGTTGGCATCGAAGCAGATAGAAAACATTGCCCTGGGAAATCTTCCTAAAAGGATATTAATCGGTATGCAGGACCATGCTTCGGTGAATGGAAAATATAAAAAGAGTGCCTTTAAATTCGAGAATTTCGGACTTAAAAATATAACTCTATACGTTAATGGCACTGCTTTGGGTGGAACAATGGGTACGGACTATTCATCAGACGCTGTGTTACCTCTTTGTGCCAGAGCCTATAGTAATCTGACCCATATTGCAGGTGATTGTGATGAGCTTGGTAATGGGGTAACGCAGGAAGAATTCATTGATCAATTTAACCTTTATCCGTTTGACATTACACCTGACTTATCTGCTAGCGTAAATACCCATTTAACCCCACAGCAGAGCGGAAACATCTCAGTGCGGCTGGAATTCGCCAAGCCTATAGACGCTCCTATTAGTGTACTAGTATATCTCGAATCGCAAGCCCTAGAAGTAGATAGATTTAGGAGCGTTATCACTGACTTTTAAAATGGATGCTAATACACTTCAGAAAGTAATGAATAGTGAACGAGTCACACGTTCCAAATTTATCGGCGTGTTTGCGAAGAATGAAACATTGAGTTTGCCAAGTACGCGAGAATGCGGTAGTCTTATTGTGAACACAGATGTCATCGGTAATGAAGGGATTCATTGGATCGCTGTCTATTTTAAAAATAGACAGCGCCTGTACTATTTTGATTCACTCGGTACTCAACCCTGGAGTGACCCTATTATTGTAAAATTTCTCGCTCAGTTACATATTCCCGAAGTTGTATGGAACCCGTTTCGTATACAAGGATATTTTAGTAATGTTTGCGGAATGTACTGCGTCTCATTTCTCATGCATATGTCATGTGATAAAGAATTTATAAATTTTTAAATTTATTTGACCCGTGCCACACTCGCCGAAACGATGAAATGGTATGCAGACAGATAAAAATCCGTTTTCCAATTGTACGTACTCGTTGTATAGTATAATGTTTTTGTTCGTGTGTGTATATTTGTAACGGTATATTCTGTAGTTGGTTATTGTACTGATTTCTTTCATTTAATAAATTTATGAAAATATATTGTCTTCTTACCCCAAAAAGATCGAAAAACACTTACATTATTTCGGTGTGACATTCATTATGCTGACTGATCAGTATATCCTCCGTATTCATGACACGAGATTCTTCAAAAGATTGTATAACACGTGTCAAATCCTCATCGGACCTTAAAGGAATAATGTTCATTCTTTTAAAACATATACAGAGTATACAGACAGACCCCATTATGTGAAGATATCTTTGGTTCGAAACTCATTTAAGAGGTAAATCCAAATAACATTTAAAACGATTGCCATAAAAAATTTCGATTTTAGCATAATGGCGATAAGAGGTAAAACCAAATAACATTTAAAACGATTGCCATAAAAAATTTCGATTTTTAGTGAGTATCTAAATGAAGTATTTGACGAGATACTACAACCCTCCATATATATAAAATCATGTTTCTTGAATTATAGACACTTACATTTCTATGGTAGTCCCTTGCGTCGGATTGTAAGGAGCGTCACTGCAAATATCTTCAACGGTTTGCGTTGGAAATAATTCATCACGGTCAATTGCGTTAAAAAGATTAATTGCAGTTAATGCTGCAGTGTCACCTTCTTCATACAAATCCGGGGAGACGTACAGTTCGTGGTCCATGGTGGAGGAATGCACTGGCAGAGGGAATGATTATTCACTGACGCGAAAATAGCTACTGTTACTCCAAACTGAAAAATATCCCCTTTTATATGCACAATCGCCAAGCTCCGCCCCAAAAGATTAAGGCCAGATGTTCGTAGTGATTGGCTGCCGTGTAGCTGGGTGGAGCTATGATAAGTTTGTGTACCAATCCGCTATAACGGGTCCGGACGAGTAATGGCATCTTTATATTTTCTCCAATAGATTTAATGCTCGTATTACTCCTTGCTGTCTTTACCATGTCAATATTTTTCCCCCACTATTCCCGGATCATTAGTCACTAATGTAATCGAGAGGATTTTATAGTAAAGAAATATATCCTAATTATATTTTTAAAAGAGCATTCGGTTTCTACGTTAAACTGTGGGTCTAAGGCGGAGTGAAAACCTTTCCAATTCGGCGAGAAAGAGATAATTGCACTAGGGGACAACATTTCTTGAAAACTATTTGGTGTTTCTTATAGAACTTTTGATGCTGATTCCGGTTTCAGAATTTTTCTATCACGCATAGTTTTCGAGAAAATAATATTTCCATTTTTTCCCAAAATATTATCAAGTACTTTGAAGTGTCGCAGCGAGGTCTAGTATGAATTGTGCTAAATTTTCACTTCTAACACTAAATATTAAAAATCAAAGATTTGAGCAGTTAAGATGTAATTAACTAAAAATTAAGGTAAATATTTTTCACATTATATTTCTATTTAAGGTAAATATTATATTATATTTTTATTTTTACTTACAAGTTATTAGTAATTTTTTCACAATTTTTTTTTTGGCGCATCCGAATTAAACCTAAAAATGGCACGCATCGGTTGGCCACCACTGGATTCCTTTATTTATTAATGAACAAAACTCTCGTTCTCTTTCTTTCTATATATATATATATATATATATATATATATAAATATTATTAGTACTTTCAGGTTTGCCTACCTTATTTCTTTCGCTGATTATTATTCATTATAATTGTGGGTATAGTTAACCTGGAAAAAAGAAAGTAAAATTAATTACTACACTTAATTTTAAATAATATTTTGGGAAAACTCTGAGTGAATGGAAATATTATTTTCTCGAAAACTATGGGTGAGAGAAAAATTCTAGGTTACGTGAATGGAATTTGCTGGCAAAAGATACAAGCATATTCCTTTATTTATTACTGAACAAAACTCTCTCTCTCTCTCTCTCTTTCTTTCTATATATATATATAATTATTAGTACTTTCAGGTTTGCAATTTGCTGGCAAAAGATACAAGCATATTCCTTTATTTATTAATGAACAAAACTCTCTCTCTCTTTCTTTCTATATATATATATATATATATATATATATATATATATATATATATATATATATATATAAATATATATATATATATATATATAATTATTAGTACTTTCAGGTTCGCTAAGAATCGGAGTCAAGAGAGGTTTTGATCGAGGTGACTGCAAGAAAGGTAAAATTATGGTCAAAAAATCGCCTCTGGCAATCAGGTGTGATTCGAGTCGGAGAAACGAATCCTCGTTTGCGTGTGTGTGTGTGTGTGTGTGTGAGTTGTTCATTCATATACAAACACATCTATCTTCGTAAGTTTCCCACTGTTATTCGATATTTATAATAAAAATAGGAATAAAGTTAATGTTTTAATTCGGGGAAATTCAATATATATATATATTATATATATATATATATATATATTATATATATATATATATATATAATATATAGGGTTGACAATTAGACACGGTTATTATGATTCTTTCTATATATATATATATAAACACAGATGGGGGACGAGCGTGTGTTTTGGTTTTAATTCGGTGAAACAAGATACTACAACCCTCCATATATATAAAATCATGTTTCTTGAATTATAGACACTTACAGAAATCCTTTCCTCGTGAAAGGAAAAACAACGCTTAATGATTAATTTCTTATATTGAATAATTAATTCTCCTAAAAGGAGAAAATTCATTTGTTTTACATTATTTAGCGTCATTTGGTTTAAATTAATATACGTTTGGCATTTTTTCTGATTTTCATTCATGTACAGATGCGTGTGCTTTTGTGCACGAGTTGTTCATTCATATACAAACACAGATGGGGTGAGGAGATTGGGGGGAATGGACGAGCGTGCTTTTTGATTTTAATTCGGCGAAATTCAATTTATATATATATATATATATATATTATATATATATATATATATATATATATATAAGGGTTGACAAATAAACACGGTTATTATGATTCTATATATATATATATATATATATATATATATATATTATATATATAAACACAGATGGGGGACGAGCGTGTGTTTTGGTTAATTTCCACCAATCTTCGTTTCTTTACCTTTCGTTTTTTTCAACTTTCTTCGCAAGGTTTCTTTACCTTTCGTTTTTTTCAACTTTCTTCGCAAGGTTTCTTTACCTTTCGTTTTTACCACTGTTGTTCGGTATTTAAATAGGAATTAAGTGATTTATTGGAGCTTGTGTTTAAATAAACAGATGAATCTTCCAATTGATTAACTATATAAATATATTGTGGTATTTTATATGGTTGAATCTTCCAACAATTACTTGATTAACTATATAAATATATTGTGGTATTTTATATGGTTTTTGCTATCTGGCAACTGAATACATGGCGCTATCTGGCAACTCAGCCGGAATAGAGGTCTATAAAAGAGTGAGAAGCTGATGACGGTGTCATTCAAGCTCGGCTCCCAGCCGAGCAAGGACCTCTGGTCCTTTCTCTTTCTGGCCCTTTGGGAAAACCCCTTAGAGGCCTCTTAGGTTAGGTAAACGAAAATAGCTTGGGGGAGAACTCCGCCTCCAAGTTGCATGCCTTGCAATCAAAGGCAACTACTCTCTCTCTCTCTCTCTCTCTCTCTCCCCTTCAGGTGTACCCCTCCCCCCTTGGCTCAGCCAACTGGCTGATTAGGAGCCTATAAGACAACGCCTACTCGGCTGAAGTCTCAATATGCACTTGGCTCCTGCCAGGTGAACACCTCTCCTCCTTTCTCTCCTTTCTCTTGGGGGATAACGCCGCCTCCAAGACCCTCCTTGTTGCACCTGCAGCATCCCCCCTTTGGGGGGATTTTTTGCAACCCCCCCATGTGCAACCCCCACCCCTCTTTGCAACAACCCCACCCCCCATTGCAACATTACGTAATAAATTGCAACATTCCTGCACTCTCCCCTTTTTCGACTATACTACTAATCTGTCTCTTTTCTTAAACAATAACGCAAAGCCTACATCAGTGTGCCGCAGAAGCGTGGGCTATAAACGCAAAGTGTTTTACAAATCGTTCAAACTAACTCTCGCTGAAACGCAATAGGCCTATTTCCTAATCCAAGTGTCATTACAATATTTGATTGTGCATCAGACTAATTCTCTAATACAAACCCACACTAGGCTTATTTCCTGTGCCCAGTTCAAGTGTCATTTCCAACACCGTAATCGTGTATCATCCTGCTATTGTATTCTTTCATGTATTCATAATTACTTTGCATCCATTTATTTATGTGATTTATTTAAGCATTTCATTATTGACGGCCGAATCTACTTACTGTGTTAAACGCATGTGCATTCTTAATATCATCACTAGTCCCATTCAATGTTCCATTTATGCGTAACTCTAGTCTGCGTCACCTATTCAGTGTACCAAAACATACGTGCTTAATTTCTATTATTTATTCGGCAGCATTATTATTCCATGTTCATTCATGTATAACCTTTAACCTACATAATCAGTGTGTTACGTATTCTATTCAGTGTACCAAAACGTACGTGCATAATTTCTGTTGTCACTAGGTTTCATATTTTATGCTGTGTTCCATTTTTGCATGCCATTAGCCTACCATAAATGCAGTGCTGTGCTCGTTACTTCATAAATGTAATGCCGTTACCGTTACCACAGTCTAAATGTAACGCCGTTATCGTTACAGTTACCATTTTGAAAAAGTAACGAGTAACGGTGCCGTTACTCGTACCGTTACTTTTAATGAAATGTAAATATATTATATATATGCATAGGTATATTATAACTTATATATGCATAAAATATTATATATAAACATTCGCTTGTGCGAGTATGTGTTGGTTTGTATACACTGGTTAATGCATAGGCTATGAAGTCTGTGCATGCCTTCATTGCGTTGTTATGACTTATAACTTATAAGGCATAATATTTTCAAAAAAAGTGAAATAAAATTACTGCAAGATTTATTACTAGGAATTGCAACATAACAGAGGATGTAGCATACTATTGATACTAATTTACTAATGCTAGAATAAACCAGGAAAGTTTAGTTTTGCAAAACAATAATACGAAATACTAAAGAAATGAATCAAATGAGTTATTGTACATGGCAATGATAATTTACATTTATTAGCTAAATATACAAACTTAAGAACTATTATTCAAAAGATCTTTATTGACCTTTAAGAAAAGAAGCTTCTCAAAAGTTGCATCTAAGAGCGAGCCTCGTTTCGGACGCAGTATATCCTTCCCTACTGAAAAAACCCGCTCAACAGCGGCACTAGATGGTATAGGAGTGTTAAGTTTAATAAACATGTGTTTAAAGTTAGTGGATGGGAAGGATGCAGAGCTAACGTGCCGTGAAGGCCCAGATGAGAGGAATGACGAAAACTCTGTTGAATTTAGGTCCCTCCCTGCTCCAGGGTTCTTCGCCTTTTTACTTTGACAGTGCTGTCAGTGTAGCGGGAGAGGGTGGATAGGGGTAGGCTGGCAGCATGCTAACGGCCAACATGCACACCTCGCTCATAGTGAAGGGACAAATTTTTAATGGTTAATGAATAATGAGTGAGGATCGAAAAAACTAATTGCGAGGTACGATAAAAAAGTAACGAGTAACGACTAACGAATGTATTTCCCTAAAAAAGTAACGTCGTTACTGAAAGAGTTACTTGATTTGAAATGTAGCGCCGTTACCGATACCATTACTAAAAAACTACCGCGTTACGTAACGGCCGTTACTTGTAACGCGTTACTGCCCAGCTCTGCATAAATGAATGCATTACTTGCCACTTAGGCTCTTAACAATTTTACGTATTGGCTGAGCTCCATGTCATCTTAGCATAATATAAAGGCGTTAAATAATTGTTATTCACTATAATTACTGTTAATCATTTGTTATTCACTGTGAACAAATAACAGATTTATTTTCTTAATTAAATACAAAACAATAAGGTGCTTTTTATAACCTTAACAATATTTGCTTGGGTGTAATCCAAGTTGGTGACCTCGAAGCAATTCGTATCACTCAGAAATATTATAGTACGCCTACTCCATTAGCCACCTTCAACCGGTGATACTGTAGGACATCATAAATTGTTAACCCAGCCTGTCATTATAACAATCAATCATTGCAGCAATTAATCACTAGCATTAAATTAATCAGCATCACCTTCTTTCGGCTAACAATTACTTATGGGATGACCTGATATATATATATATATATATCAGGTCATCCCATAAGTAATGTAGTTTTTTATGATAGATTAAGTTTAAACTAGTCCTACTCGGTTTAAGCATAAATTTTCCGAAGGTTATATCTAAGAGGAGATCTATCGTGTTTCACTACATACTTTACAGACCTTGACCAGTAAAGACGTGTGTTTTGCTTTATGTGAACCCTTCATAAACATGGCGGTATCAGAAGAGCATATCAGGCATATAATGCTTTACGAGTTCAAAAAAGGGAATAGTGCTACTGAAGCAACACGAAACATTCAGGACGTTTATGGCAACGATATTCTGCATGTGAGGAAATGTCAAAGATGGTTTCAAAAGTTTAGGAATGGTGACTGCTCTTTGACAGATGCAGCACGCTCTGGACGCTCTACTGAGTTTGATGATGACCTGCTGTTAGCCGCACTTGAAGAAGACTTCAACAACTGTCGAAGAATTGGCCCAGAAACTCAATTCATCCCCGTCCACCATCCATCGACATTTGCAACAACTCGGGAAAGTGCCTAAGTTAGGAAAATGGGTGCCACATGAATTGTCGGTCGACAATCTGAGGGTGCGGGTAAACATTAGCACAGCTCTTCATTCCCGTGAACTCCAAGATCCGTTTTTGCACCGTTTAGTGACTGGTGATGAAGAGTGGATGCTGTACCAGAATGTTAAGCGCCGTCGACAGTGGGTTTGTGCCGGAGAACCAGCGACACCACAGACAAAACCAAATCTTCACCCTCGGAAGGTGTTGCTTAGTGTTTGGTGGGATAAAGGTGGTGTAATACACTTTGAAACCTTACCACACAACCAAACAATCACCGCTCAAGTCTACTGTCAACAACTGGATCGATTGAACACTGCACTAAAAGAAAAGAGACTTTCTTTGGTTAATTGGAAAGGAATCGTGTTCCACCACGACAACGCACGTCCTCATGCCGCTCGGATCACTTCTGCAAAAATTGAGAAGCTTGGGTGGGGAAAACTTCCAATCCTCCATATTATCCAGACTTTGCGCCTTCAGATTATCATCTCTTCAGGAGTCTGCAAAACTATCTTGACGAGAAACAGTATACTTCTTTAGATGACCTGCACACCAGTCTTTGTACGTTTTTTGCCTCAAAACCGCCTGAATTTTATAAACATGGCATTGAAAAGCTTGTAGGACGTTGGCAGAGTGTCATTGATTCCGATGGAAAATATATACTAGATTAAAAAGTTTCAGTCGATTTTTTTTTTATCCTTCAAATTCTGATCGAAAAAACATTACTTATGGGATGACCTGTTATATATGAGTGTGTGTGTATTGTTGAATACACGAAAGAACTTGGAATATTTTTTCTTTTTCCTTGTGGATTTGTTTAGTGGGAAATTCATCCCATATATATTTATAAGAAAATATTTTCGTCAGACAGAAATTAATGGTTAATATTCGTCTTTTAACCTGCTCATGCGCAGTTAAAACAATACAATATATTGAATTGCCATTCAAAACTGACTAAGAAAATATATATCTTATATTGTGCAAATTTGTTCAAATGTACTTTTTTTTAATAAAATGTATTTCCTGTTTTGGCTATAATGTCCTTTTTTTGATAAAATATTTTTTCTGATTGGGCTATTTTTTTGCTACTCTGCGACTTAATTAGTTGGTTGGGTTTTGTTCTGTCTATTTTTTTTTCTAATTGGATTCAGTTTAGTGGTGTTTGTGATAGAATTATGACATACCATTCGTGTGATTTTGACTTTGAGAACTTGCTTCGTCATGTGCCGTAGATGAAGACAAAGGATTGGATGTTTTTATCAATTACGACGTTATTCCCTCATCCTTAACTTGCCCGAAATGTGACAGTGAGTGCCTAATACAAAAAGATCAGAAGCTATTTTGGTGAAATAACCAATATTAACCTGTTAGGTCAACTGAAGTCCTGGTTAGGTTAATTGAATGCCCGGTTAAGTCAACTGTACACCCTTGATGACTGGTTAGGTTAAGTCTCGATATTTTCGTTAGTTTAAATGAAAATAATAAGAGCAAACTTTGGTAATGGTTCAGAATATGGGCGCCACTTAATTAAGAAAAATTTCGAAAAATACCATAGAGACAAAGTTGTTTCCCTCATTAAAATACCTTGATTGCATGTGTCGCATAGTCAAAAAAACGAAGTTAGAAAATTACAAAAAAATATATATAGCTACTTCAGTGCTTTTTGGGTATGAATCAAGGAAATTTTGAGTTGGCAACCCTACTATCGTTCATTCACTTGTTTGAAAATGGCTTCGGTCTGTGATGGATGTGCGGTGACACTAGTATTTTTGGTAATTGTTACGCTAACCTAACCTAACATGAATATGTTATTACATTATCATTTGTATAATTTAGGTCTCGGGAGTACGGGGGCTCCGCCCCCGTAAAGATCACGCATCACAAATTGATCGGTATAGGGTTTTATATTTAAACCTAGTTACTTTTTATGGTAACTTCAGAATAGGGGCCACCTCAATTTTTGTTTTTTCCTCCAAAACATGCTAAAACTATTGGTTTCCTGTTGTTCAGGATAAATCTGACCATCGCTATTACAGTAAATTATTGCTTGCGCTGTGTTCCCCCACCCAAAACCCCCGGTTCCCACGGTAGTCACCCCCAGATTGTAAGAGGGGTTGGGGGGGGTGAAATCACTTCAAGCAATAATTTACTGTAATGGCGATGGTCACATTCATCCTAAACAACAGGAAACCAATGGTTTTAGCATGTTTTGGTGGAAAAACACAAAAATTGAGGTGGCGCCCCTATTCTGAACCGTTACCCAAACTTTTCTGGTTAATTTTGGGTGTTTTGTACGAAACTGCCATCCATTTCCTGTGCAAATGCGTAGTTTTCGAGATGACGATATCTGGAAAACTACGCATTTGCGCAGGAAAAGGATGGCAGGTTCGTGCAAAACACCTCAAAATTGACTAGAAAAGTTTGTTCTCATCATAAAAACAGACTGGGTGTAAAAACGAATAATTACCAAATTAATCATTATGGCTAAAATTTAAGCCTTTTTTTTGGTATAAAAACTGCTATAATATATACTGTGGTTTTACTTATAAAAATATAATTTGATAAAGCTTCTCTTTATTGTTTGTTATTTTAAAATGTTTCAAGTAGTTTACGCTTTAAATCGTTTTCTTTAAAAGTTAACTTGGTGCTACTATAGCGTGATTCCTACCTCGATTCGGCGGTCTACCTTTTAATTATAGCTTCTTATCTTGTTTACTAATTGCTTGTTTACATTCCAATGTCCATCGCCCTTGACGATTGGTTAGGTTTAGTCATGATATTTTCGTTAGTTTTAACGAAAATATCGTGACTAAACCTAACCAATCGTAGGTAGACCACATACTATATAATAGCACCGAAACTATTTTTTAAATAAATAAAATTGAATAATAAATAGCATTTTATATTTATTATATTTTCATTTATACCTTGGATAGGAATCACACTCTACAGTACTGTAGTTTCGAACCAAAACGGGTAGGAATCACCCTATAGTATCGAAGTCACCGGTAGGAATCACGCTATAGTAGCACCGTTAACTTTTTAAAGAAGAAAATTTAAAGCGTAAACAATTTGCGATTTATTTCAAAAGCTTTATCGAAATATATTTTTTGTAAGTAAAGCCACTGTTTAGATTATTGTAAATTTTACACTAGGAAAATGTTAAAAATTTTAGTCAAAAGATTATGGATATTAACGAAACTACTTAATTAAAGCAGAAAACTATAAAAAGAACTATATATCAGTTTATGAAAGCTTGGTCGGGAAGCGGCATCTTGGAACAAATTGGCAACATTCATTGCCAGTTAGTGTTTTAAAAAACTAAACACCAACAAATATTTTCTTAGCAATGAATGTCGTACAAACTATCTACACTTCAATACAGTATCTTTAGTTCAGATATGGCATTTTGTATATATTTAAAAAAATTGGGATCATGTCAAGAATAGCGAACCCAACACCTGCAGGGTTCGCTATTCTTGACAAGGGAATTTTTGGGTTCGCTATTCTTGACATGGTAAAATTGGGTTCGCTATTCTTGACATGGGAAGTCCTCAAGGACGTTTTCATAACTTCAGACGGTAGGTTTATGTTTCCCAATTTTAAGTAATTAGTTAAGGACGTATTAAATGCTTTTATGTCTTTTTTTATTTAACCAAACTAGCACGACTTAACCTAACCAATCGTCAATGCCGTACAGTATAAAGAATCCTCTTCTCTTAATATATAAAAATAAATAAATAAAAAAAAATTTATTATTTTTTATTTATTTTTTTAGGTTAATTGTACGCCCTTGACGATTGGTTAGGTTAAGTCGTGATAGTTTGGTTAATTTTTGCTACCCGCGACCCGCACGAAGGGCGGGTCTTAGGCTAGTTGTAACATAAGAGAAACTTTTGAGTTCGCTATTCTTGACAAGGGAATTTTTGGGTTCGCTATTCTTGACATGGTAAAATTGGGTTCGCTATTCTTGACATGAACTATGTAGTGAACATATGAATACATAAAATTTTATCAGATATATTCACAACAGGTGCTGTAACAGTAACACACACACACACACACACACACACACATATATATATATATATATATATATATATATATATATATATATATATATCAAAGCTATTGACTTCTCTATTAAAATAAACATTTAGATATCATACTAAACAAGTTATTCACTACTAGTAATACTCTTATTAATGACCTCACTCAGACTCAATTTAAAAATCTCCTCGAAATAGTGTTTTGATAATCTTTTCTTATTTAATAATAACTTTTACAGCCAAATTGATGGGATAGCTATGGGTTCCCCGTTGAGCCCAACACTAGCAAATACATTTCTTTGCCATTACGAAGAAATTTGGTTGAAAAGTTGTCCCAATAGTTTTAAACCTGTATATTACAGAAGATACGTGGATGACACTTTCTTAATATTTAAACATCCTTCACACGTAAAACTTTTTCTTCATTATCTAAACAAACAGCATATTAATATTAAGTACACATGTGAAAACGAAACAAATAATAGTTTACCTTTCCTGGATGTTCTAGTTAAACGGGCTAATAAGTTCCAGACCTCACTATTTAGAAAACAAACTTTTACTGGTTTGGGAACCAATTATTTAAGTTGTATGTTTTATAAATATAAGATTAGCGCTATACTTAATTATTAACAAGAAGTTATCGAATTTGTTCAGATTACTTTACTTTTCATTAAACGAAGAATTTAAATTTTTAAGACAGTACTTTGTTAATAATTACTACCCTTCTAATTTTTTTGACAACCAATTAAAGACATTTTTAAATAATACTTTTAATACTAAACTCCCCTTAACCACAGTCCAAAAAGAAACCAGATATATTAAATTACCCTTTTATGGTTATTTATCATTACGTATTCGAAGTGAAGTGTCCAAACTGCTTAAGTCTAGTTATCCCCAAATAAATTTTAGATTCGCCTTCATCAACCCACTTAAATTATCAAATTTTTTAAAGTTCAAAGACAAATTCTCCAAAACTGTATGCCCTAATGTTGTTTATAAATACACATGCAACAGCTGTAAGGCTGCGTATATTGGCAGTACTCAACTCCAACTGGAGGTACGCCTTTCTCAACACTTGGGCTTATCAGTCCGTACCAACCGTCCCCTCAGTTGCCCACCACAATCCGCAATTAGAAACCATAGTAATGAAAACAACCATCCCCTTCACAAAACTCAGTTCGAAATTCTAACAAGATCCAATAACCTTACAGAACTCCGAATTTTAGAATCTTTGTACATCTATGGAAACAAACCCTCCATTAACAACAATAGTTCATCTTACAAATTATATCTCTTCTAACTAACCAACCAACTTCCTTTCATAGATATATCATAACTGACCATACAGTTTTCTTAGTTTCTGCCGAATATGGAGGTTGACGTAAACATTGTGTATTTACCTTTCCAAGTTCTTTGGTTCGGTATCACTAATGTCACTTGCACTGTCTTCCCCATTCCTTCTATCCACGCTCTTTACCGACGTCACGTAGCTTATTTGTTTATTTATTTTAAACGTTTACCACTGTTAGCGACACTTTTCACTGTTCTCAATATTTTCTACGTTAGTGCTTTTCTCTGTCACGCAAATTTATGTTAACAAAACGTCACACTCGTGCTACCAATACCTTGCAATAGGATCCCACTTCTGACACCATTTATGTTGTGCGCACCCCCTTCATTTATGTGGTGCGCACCCTTTTTTTCGATTTCAATTTCGTAATCTAAGGTAAATTTCTAGATTGAAAGTCGTCCTCGATACTGAAAACTGTGCCCACCACTGCTCTAGTGTATTCTAAGAAGATAATATACCATGTTGTGACATGTTTATTTATCAGACATTCCTTTGTGCTATCCTGTTGAAACTTGCACAGCTGCTGTCAGTGCTCCACCGCACTTTAGAAATATATATATATATATATATATATATATATATATATATATATATATATATATATATATATATATTTTTAGTTAAGTTTTAACTCCATAATTCTTTACTTTGGGTCAGCAAATTAAACTATCATGACCAGATCCAGATGACCTTAAATGTTTTCTAGAAATATTTCTTTCATATCAAATCAGTGGAATAAAAGTTGAAATTAATTACACAGGTCAACAAAAAAAAATTTTTCGTTGCCAAGGAAATTCGTACGAATTTAGGGTATTTTGGGGGTTGCTGAATTCCAAAATGAAAGTAGTTTTTCCGATTTGGCTCTAGTTCTTGAGATAATGAATACCCTCAATTAATAGGAAACGTAACCATAACGCGTGCATATGGGAAACTACCGGAACATTCTAGATGGTGAGACCGAATGAAAAGCCATTATGTATTTCATGTGTTTACTTTTGTATGATTTGAAACAATTTCAATGCGATTTGTAAGTAGGCTCCGCCTGAAATTAAATTTTTTGCATTTTTACGTGTTTCAATGGGGTACCAATTATCTCATAAATTAGAGCCAATCTAGCAAAACCGATGTCATATTCGGAATCAGCACCACAAAGTTACCCCAAAATCACTCTAATATGATTGGCAATAAAAATGAGTGTTGACCAGTGTTATTGATGCTTTATAGAAATATTAAATATGTTCTACAAATTTTTATTCACTTTAGGCGAGTGGCTATTATGATTTTAATTAATGTTTAAAAAAAGGTTAACACGGATATCTTAATTTGTCACTATAAGTAAATTCAAAAACTTTGTTTTATTGAAAAATAAACAGCAAAGTTCATTACCATTCTTTATGTATTACCTATACTGTAGTGATTAATTAGTAGTTTTTCTCATTTTATCGTTTTTTATTTTTATTCATATACTTATTTAAATCAGTGATTAAAAAAAATAATTTGATTTAAATCAACCAACCCTGTTGTAGACACCAATAGACCAAGGAAGTATTCGGGGGGGGGGACGTTAGACAGAAGATAGGTGGTGCTGGAACTCCCGTTTCTCCTGTCACTCTCCTCCTTATAGCTGGTCAAAGTTTTTCCCATGATTTGGTTCAGTGGAAGTACACTGACACCATTTTTACCAAAATCGATCAATATTTAGGGGTCGCGCATCGACCTTGAAAATTTCAATTTTGGAAATTTGGCCAAATTGACAATTTTTTACTGAATAAAGATAAATCTTCAAATGACCATATTTTCTGAATCCTCTCAGTGAAAGAAATCCTCTCAGATACTTACCAAGTTGATAGGACAAGTGGTTTAGAAGTTATACTCACCTTGAGATAGCATTAAAATTTAAAATACCGTATTTGTCCCCGTACCTCCATATGCTGTCTGCCATTGTCTGCTTTTTAGGATAAGATAAAACGAATAAGGAAAGATCAAATGTATTTTGTATTAAAACGGTTTACCGATATCACTAAAGGCACTTACTCCGGTGCCCCTAACTAGGTTCAAAAACTGTATGAATCGTGGTTAGAACACACGTCATCTTAAGGCGTGCGCCATGTACTCTCTCTGCTAACTCCCTTTCCCTCTGCGCTACGTCATCTTGGCAAGTGACGACTTCTTGAAGTCACCGAGTTCTTTCCGGCTCTTTTCCACGAGCTGAAGAAGACCCTGCAGCTGTGACTCGTCTTTTGTGACAGTGTTCGCGTAATCTTCTATCAGTTTTATCCCTCTCTCTGCCACGTCGTTGGTAACTTTCAGATGCGAGATGACATTCTTCAGATCACAGTAGTTCTTATCTTGATCCCACTTATTCACCGGCAGAGTGAGCCACGTAGACGCGCACACCTGCAGGCCTGTGAACACGAACCACGATGACTCATCGATCAGGTCCGGAAGGCGCGTCGTGTCATCAACCGAGACGTTGTCATACGTGAGTCCTCGGGCACAGCGAGGCGGCACAGCTTCTTTGCCATCTCGTGCTTCACAGTGTCTTCCACTTTGTCACTGCAGAGGGCGAAAACGACGGTCTGAGGCCTCAGATACCACAAGTGCCACCTGATCACTGCCAGTGAAGCCTCTGCAATCTCGCGATCCACAGCCCTGTACTGCAGAAGATGCTAGTACAACACAAGGTCATTCAGCGGGGCATTAGCTGCGACAGGAGCCGCCAGCCAGGCAGGTGCGTAGAGGAGTGCAGTAAATAGTACCACACTCTGAAGTTTCTGTACCAGCTCGTCGTCGAACTCCAGCTGACCGCTGAACATCAGGAGCTTCGTGTAGTAGATGATCTGAAATGAATACGCACTGTGATGTATAAATACCGATACCACTCCATATAAGTTTGTTTAATGGTAAATTCTTTATCTTATTTTTTTCTGGTAGGGACTTCAAATGGCTGTTTGCAGAAGGCAATACAATATTTAACTTCTAATTCAAAATACCAACCTTGGCCATCCACTCGCATGATGGTAGGCTCCTGGGCGCATGAAGTGTGTGCCACGACGTGGCTGGGCCCCGAGTACCAGGAGTGTAATCTCCGCCACTTCGGTAGTCTTCTCTGACAAGACCAGAAGCGGTGCCGAGGAACTTGACTGCCTCATCTCGGAGCTCCATCAGCCACGTCACCTCGGCCAAATGCTCGATCTCCAGCTCGCGATAAGTCGAGAGGTCGGGCTTGTCCCACCTGAAAGGGGAGTTATGAAAATATTGCATGAAAACGACTGAAGTTTCCCTTTTCGACTGCTATTAACATCATTAGTAGAAGGACGCTGATATCTCAATTGCTCTGAAGGCAAAAAATCATTGGAGAAAACAAATGCGCCTTTGACTTGAAATTCACCTTCTCCTCAGATACTGGAACAAAGGTTCAGTTGGTGCTGTGGTTCTTCCAAACGCGGTGATGACCACTGCCCCCACGATGAGCTCCATAACGTGATGGCGACATCCCAGCTGGAAGAGCGGTTTACCAAGCATGTTCTCCAGCCGGACCACCGCACCCTGCACCCTCCCCGTATTGGAGGAAGTTGTGTCGAAGCACAGTCCAATCACGTTGTTCTCGCATCCCCAGTCTTTGAGAGCACGAAAGGTCGCCTGGACCTGGGACAGACCGGTGCCGTCAGCAACAGTCGGAACTGCCAGCAACTTTCCTTCTGTGCATTGAGGAGCTCCGGAGATGAGAATTGCCTGGCGGTGCTCCAATGATCCAAGAGAGTCCTGAAACGTGTCATACATGCCAATCCATTATCGTCCACTGGAATATGTCAATCCACTGTCGTCACTGGAACATGTTAATTCACTGTCGTCCACGGTGAGGGCAAAACTGACCTTGATTACTTTACCGTCCCAGTGGACGACAGCATGCCTCGGAGATACGAAGGATTTCTGCACAGCTGTCGACACTTCACAACGATGTGCCACTCTTCCACGGCGAGACGTGTCCTTCGAGATACTGAATTTGTCCAGGTCTGCGGGCGGATCTGCCGAACGTAGGACTGCCGCCACGACACTTGCCACCTATGTGCGAAATTGAAAGGAAATTGACAAGGATGCGTATGGTTTTTATGTAACAAAATAATCACTAAATTTTCCGTCGTTACGTCTATTATATCTTTGTCAAGGAAAGATCATTACTGATATATACACACCTGATTATTGGACATCCGGAAGCGATCAGCCACTTCAATAACAGCCGGTGCATTGAGGATGCGGTGAGGAAGGCTGATTGATACAGTTGATTCTCTCGGCTGTCGGTATGGTGGTTCTAGCTGTGATTCGGAGTTGCTCGATGATCTGCTTTCTATAGATTCATCGTCGCTCTCAGCTTCGGTTCCTAATTTCGTTTTTGAGGTGCCTGGCTCATCACGAGATTGTTGTCTTGAGAGTTGCCGTTTTCTCTTGACAACGAACACTTTATCATTCCCACTCATTGTTGCCTGGCGCAGGCCCCGTTGATCCTCATAAAATTTAATATCTTCTTGTTTGTTGTTGTCTGAGAGCAGTCGACTTTTCTGTATCTCTTCAATAGCATCGGGAGCTCCGATGTCCCAGAGCTTGTTCAGATTTTCTGAAAACTTCTCCCTTCCTTTTCCCGCGTCACTGTCTCTCATCTTGCTCTTCTGCAGCGAGCGCCACTCTTCCCACAGTAACTCCAGTTTTCTTTCGCAGTTACGCCTCGCGATCGTCTTTATACGTGCCATGTTCCAAAATGCCAGAACATTGGCCACCGTGTCTTTTACGGCGGCCTTCCTGTCAGTAGTTTCCTGCTTGGCATAGAAGAAGTACTGGAGAACTTGATGGATGGTTGGCAATTTGGCACCACCGATCGAGGAAGATGGCTGACCAATTAAGAAGACGTCCGTGGCTGACCTTAGAGAAGGTGCTGCTGTTGTTGCTGCTTTCTCTTTTCCAGAATAAGTAACTTTCAGAGTCTTCCCACTCCTGGTTGTTAACAGTTTATCCATTGTACTAAAGTCTAGACTTATCAAACAAGAATCAATTGACACAGTTGATCTGTAAAAAGCAAACTGTGATTAGTAAAAATATTGGTCATAGACATAGCGTGTGTGTGTAATTGGGATTTTAGGATGCGCCAGCTACTGATGCTATGATTACGTCCATAACGGGGGACAAATACGGTATTTTAAATTTTAATGTTATTTCTAGGTGAGTGTAACTTCTAAACCACTTGTCCGATCAACTTGGTAAGTATCTGAGAGGATTTCTTTCACTGAGAGGATTCAGAAAATATGGTCATTTGATGATTTATTCAGTAAAAAATTGTCAATTTGGCCAAATTTCCAAAATTGAAATTTTCAAGGTCGATGCGCGACCCCTAATATTGATCGATTTTGGTAAAAATGGTGTCAGTGTACTTCCACTGAACCAAATCATGGGAAAAACTTTGACCAGCTATAATTTAAAAAAAAAAGTGAAAAGTGATCCACCCTACTGAACATACATGCATCTTACACACTACATAATCTTTTCAAAATTAAAAAAAAAAAAAATTGCATCAACTTCAAGAGCCTCGGAATCCCCCAGGGAGGGAACCATAAATGTCCCCACTTCTGGCTCCCCCGCTGCCAATACCGGGAACGCAGACCCGGGCAGCGGGGCTGGATCTGCTACCGCCCATTCGAGATGTTCTGGGCCTCTGTCTGATTCACTTTTTTTAAACTTCTGCAACATTCGTGGCCTTTTCTCAAATTTTCAATCTATTGAATACTACCTCTCATCTTCTTTTCCTCACTGAAACTCAGGTGTCTGGAACGACTGACAGCAGCCCCTTTTCTGTACCCTCTTACTTTCTCTATACTCAATTTCACTCCAAAGGTGGATGTTGCGTATATGTACACAATGCCCTAACTTGTTCTCCGTATCCTCGAACTCGAATCTTGCGAATTCTATACCCCTCTTGCTACAGCTTACATGCCAACCTCAAACTAAATATGTCTGCGCTGTTTACCTTTCTCCTAATTCTACTCACCAGACCCGTAACTAGCTAATTTTGCGCCCGAGGCAAGATCATAAAATTGCGCCCCCATATACTTGCGCCCCCCTATAAAATTGCGCTCCCCTATTCCTATCATCGATACAGTGTCCGCACAATAGTCTTTTTTGTAGGGATTTCCATTCATTGAAATTTTCACGATGATTATTTGAATTTTCATGTTCCACAATACGGTTTAAATTTTTCCAGTCATTAAATCCTGTTTTCTGATTTGCAATATTCGGTTTGGAAAAGCGCTGATCGAATAATATGCATAGAAAGAAAACAGAAAATAAAGTACTGAAAAGTACTGAAAATTTATAGAAATGCGTCCTTTCCCTAATGGCATGCCGTGCTTGGGATAGTAGATATAGGGTGGGGCACGGGAATCAAGTGTTTTTTGAATAGCTAGTAATCGGCCATTAGGAATGGGAGGGGCGTGCGGTAGGTAGCATTCCATTCCTGGGTTCATAGCATTTAACTTTAACTAACACTCACCTTTATCTTTCAGGTGCCATCATGGAGCAGTGGACGTTAGAACACCGCATGTTCGCGTATGATCATTTTGTTAGGAGTGGCGAGTCAGTGACAGCAGTTCAGCGTGCGTTTCGCCGCAGATTCAACATTCATCGAAATGACTCTGTTCCCGCTCGTGACACAATCTTACGTTGGGTTAACAATCTTCGAACAGGAGGCTCAATAATGAAAACAAAACCGCACTGTGCGTACTCCAGAGAACGTTGAAAGGGTCAGACAAGCGATGTTGCAAAGCCCAGGCCGCTCTGCTCGGAGACATTCAGCTGCACTCGGAATCAGCAATCGTACTGTTAGACGGATTTTGCATGAAGAATTACATTTTCACCCATACAAGTTAGCGATGGTGCAGGAATTGAATGTAAACGATTGCCCCCCTGTTTCCCAACCATCTCATTTCGAGATTTGGTGACATTGCATGGCCCCCTCGGTCCCCTGACTTGTCCACATGTGACTTCTTTCTATGGGGGTACCTCAAGTCACGTGTCTACGAGGACAAGCCCCGTACATTAGATGCATTGAAGGAAGCGATCCGTCAACAAATCATCCAAATCAACAGAGACCTGCTGGGAAGAGTGGAGGCCAATTTTCGTAAACGCCTTCAACAATGCGTCGACGGCCAAGGACATCATATGCCAGATATAATTTTCGGTACATGATTATTATGACATGAAATGCTATGTTCTTACGAATGTTGTTCTACCAATATATTTTCTTTACAAAAATAAATATCATTTTCCTGATTATTCCAAAAACACTTGGTTCCCGTGCCCCACCCTGTACATATTTTATATAGTTTTTCTGCGCCCCTCAGCTTTGCGCATCCGAGGCAAGTGTCTCACTCGCCTCGCCCTTGTTACGGCACTGCTACTCACTATCCAAAATTCTTTGACTACCTCACTTCCAAAGTGGAATACATTCTTTCCCGCTCTCCATTTGCTAAAATCTCCATTTTAGGAGATTTCAGTGTTCAACACCACCTTTGGCTTTCCTCCCATTTCACTGACATCCCTGGTGAACTAGCTTACAACTTTTCTATCCTGAATGACTTACTGTAGAAGAGATTGTACAGCACCCTACTTGTATCCCCGATCGCCTTGGAAAGAGGCCCAACATTCAAGGTTTATTTCTTACCTTTCTTCCTTCTTCTTTCTCCTCTCAGAAACTTTTTTCTCCGTTGGGCTTCTTCGACCACAATCTTATATCGGTTTCCTGTCCCATCGCTCCAATTCGGCCTTTGGAGAGTTGATTGGTAGGCCCTTAGGAAGTTAGGCAGTACTCCTGTGATTTCCCATGGAATGATTACTGCTTCCGCAATCACGGAGGTGATTCTCTCAGGCATGGAGGCGTACATTCCATCTTCTAGTCCTACTACTAATGCGAAAAACACCTTGGTTTAACTTTACTTGTTCTGATGCTATCCGCAACAGAGAGGAGGCTTTCAGAAGGTACCGTCGCTATCCAACTCCTGACTCTCACCCAGCTTATACAGCGCGTTCGAAAAGTCTCTCCGCAGTGCTATGTTAAACGCATAGGAAATTGAAAAACTACAATGTTTTCATTCAACCATGATTTAGTGATTTTATTACATAACCTTTTGATTTTACAGCATGTGTTGAAAGTGTTTTCCACCATTTTGCAGGCACAGAGCAACTCGTCTACACTTGTTGTCAAACACTTTTTTTAAAGTGTTGGTTGACTGCGGAGAGACTTTTCGAACGCACTGTATTTTTGCCCGAATCGTGCAAAATCTGTTCTTCGACTCGTCAAAAGTTCCTTCATCAGACAAAAATGTGAAAAGCTATCGAATTCTAATTCTTCTCGCTCTTTCTGGCAACTAGCTAAAAACCTCTTCAACAATTTCACTTCCTCTTCTTTCCCTCCTCTTTTCAATTCCGACGGTTCAGTTGCCGTCTCCTCTCCTGACAAAGCTGAACTCTTTGCTCAAACTTTCGCTTACAATTCAACCCTGGATGATTCCGGTGCTGTTCCTCCAACTCCTCACCCCCCTCTGACTTTAATATGTCTGAAATTAGAATCTTTTGTAGAGACGTTTTTTCTGCCCTATCTGGGCTCAACTCTATGAACGCGTACGGTCCTGATGGTGCTCCTCCTCCTGTTCTTAAGAACTACTGCTTCTGTGCTGACACCCTGCCTTGGCAAACTATTTCGTCTTTGTCTCTCATCTGGTACTTTTCCTTCCTGCTGGAAGTTCGCTTTCATATAGCCTGTCCCAAAGAAGGATGACCTCTCTCTCTACCCTCCAACTATCATCCAGTTGCTTTGACTTCTTGCCTTCGAAAGCTTTTGAATCTATCCTTAATAGGAAGATTTTTAAACAACTCTGTTTTCACAATCTTCTTTCAGCTCGTCAGTATGGGTCCCGCAAGGAACGCTCTTCTAACGATCTTCTTGCATATCTCTCTGACTCTTGGTCATCCTCCTTTCGAAATTTTGGTGGAGCTTTTGCTATTGCGCTAGACACATCGGGAGGAGAAAGGGTACTCCGGGGGGAAAGAACCCCAAAGAAACCCCTGAGGAGCATAAGGTTCCAAAGTAGCAATAATAGACGTACGAGGGCGAGAATCAACCATCTTGGTACAAGATACCGAGAAAGAGATCGAAAGAGAAGCAGTCTGGACAGGACCATCCCCTGAAGAAACAGGGGCTGGAGAGAAGAGTATCCAAAACCACAGCCCAGCCCCGCAGGCTACTTCACGGTTTACCCAGACCACTTCATACACCCTGAGTCGGCACACTGCCACCCCGTCCCCCCCTTATACCACATCGCTCCACTTTTTTCTATCTGGCGCGCGTCTTTCACCCTACCAGACGTCCAGGCCCCGCTGACCCAAAGCCTCCCTCACCCCATCATTCCATCTCCTCCTCGGTCTACCCCTCCCCCTTTTCCCCTCCGCCTCCGACACGTAAATCCTCTTTACCATCCTCTCCATATGCCCAAACTATTTTAGCAACCCCTCATCTGCTCTCTCCACAAGACTCCTTCCACTCCTACACCTCTCACGGATATCAGTGTTTTTCACATGGTCAATCCGCCTCAAACA
Source organism: Bathynomus jamesi (assembly GCA_023014485.1). Classification (NCBI taxonomy): domain Eukaryota; kingdom Metazoa; phylum Arthropoda; class Malacostraca; order Isopoda; family Cirolanidae; genus Bathynomus; species Bathynomus jamesi. Next base: position 57,559 of record JAJOZX010012071.1, on the reverse strand, counting down.
CTTCATTTCCAGTACATCCACCCTTTTCCTCTCCTTCGCATTCGCCACCCATGCCTCACATCCATACAACATTGTTGGCACTATACCTTCATACATACATACCCATCTTCGCTCTCATAGACACTGATATCTCCTTCCAAACACTTCTTAGGGCACCCCACCCTGTACCCCACCTCTGCCTCCATCGTCCCACTCCGTGCCACATCCACCCCGAAATACCTGAAACATGCCACTTCTTCTATTTCCTCACCATACAAACTTACTCAGTCGCTCACGAACCTCCCTTTTACAGCACCACATCACCTTACTCTCAGCTTCCTTCCTTCACACACCCTCCCGAACTCGGTTACCAGTCTCTGTAGCTTTTCTCTCGAGTCCGCCGTATCATCCGCACACAACAAGTGATTCACTTCCCAGAAAGCTTCCCCCGCAGCATACTTCACCCCCGCTCCCCATGACCCTTGCATTCACCTCTTTCACCACCCCGTTTATAAACACACCCTTGCCGTAGACCCACTTTCACCGGAAACCACTCACCCGCCTCTCTTCCCACACGCACACATGCTCTACTCTCTAGGTAAAAACTTTTCACCGCATTCGACAACGACCCACGCACCCCATACAGCTGCAGCATTTGCCACAACGCCTTTCTGTCAACCCTATCATACGCTTTTTCAAGATCCATGAACGCCACATACAAATCCTTCTTTCTCCAAGTGTTTTTCACACAGCATCTTCAACCCAAACACCTGGTCCACACACCATCTACCTCTTCTGAAACCCCCTTGCTTTTCCCCAATCTGTTGCTCCGTGCAAGCCATCACCCTTTCAATCACCACTCTCCCATACACCTTACCTGGCACACACTATAATCAGGGGCGCCGGAAGTAATTTGATATTGGGCGGGGGGGAATCTCAGTAAGGGGCGTTTTTTTCAATATAAAGTTTTAAGTTTTATCATCCATATGCACCTATGTAGTAAAGAAAATGAAAGCAGATGAAATAAACCATCGACATACTTTTATTTACACGTAACATAAGAATAAGATTACTTCAAAATAGTAAATGCGTTGCATTCAGCACCAGATGCACGGCGTTTCATCTGTAAAAACAATACAATTCCCACATCTCATGGGGGGCGTATGTATGGTGTAGGGGCGTACACCTTACCCGTAACAACTTTTAGGGGGGCGAGCGCACACCTTGCCCCCCCACTTCCAGCGCCCTTGTTTATAATTCAAGCATACATTTTTGTCCCCCCCTGCCTTTATACAGAAGGCCGATACATGCACTCCGCCATTCCTGAGGTACCTTGTCTCTTTCCATACACACATTAAACAGACGCACCAAGCAATCAACACTACAATCACCGCCTTTTTTCAAGAGCTCCACAGCGATCCCATCCACTCCTACCGCTTTTCCACCTTTCATCTTGTCTAGGGCCTCCCCCACCTCCTCCCTACGGACCAACCCATTCGTCACAACTCTCCTACTCCGAATCCCCTCTCTGCCCAAACATACCACATCTGCTTCCCTATCTTCCGACATGTTCAACAGTCCTTCAAAATACTCACTCCACCTTGTGTTCACATCTTCTCTCTCTGTCATCACTTCCCCATCGACTCTTTTCACAGTCATGCTCATCTGCCCTCTCATTTTCCTCACACTATTCACTTCTCTCCAAAACATCTTGTTCTCCCTGAAATTTTCTGATACTCTCATACTCCATCTCTCATTTCCTCTCTTTCGGCTCTTGTACTTTTCTCTTTACTTCTTGCCTCTTCCTCTTATACTACGAAACCATGTATTCCCAATCATCAATTTCTTTCAGCACACAACTCAACCAACCTTTCCCCACTTTCATTCACACCAGGCACCCCATGCGCCCCAACTATACCTTCAATTGGCACATCCCCCACTCTCGCATTCAAGTCCCCTAGCACGACAACTCGGTCCCTCGCATCAAAGCTACCCAAACACTCACCCAGTTCGTCTCAGAATGCATTCCGTATCTGTTCGCTCTTCTCACTCCCCGGTCGATACTCGCTAACAATGAACCACCTCTCTTGGCCCACTTTCATTCTAACCCACATCAGCCTTGAACTTACTTCCTTACACTCTTTCACACATTCCCATAGCCCATCACGTATCAGAAGCGCAATCCCTTCCTTGCCCCTCCCCTCAGGGGACCATTCTGAGTTCAATCCCCATCATGAAATGGACTTATGTGCCTTGAAAAGTGGACGCTCAATTTTGCCAGTTGAGGTTTAAGTTTTGGTTTTTGGCCAAAATTACAATAGTTACCCCTTTTTCTTTGATGTATTCAATCTGACGTGAATACAACGAGTCTTTTGCTTATATTGATAGGGCGGGTCGTACTCAGGTGACAACATGAATCTGAAGGAAATCCTACCATCAGGGGTGTCTAAATTATGTGTTTTTACATGGGGAATTCAAATATGAGCTTATTGTTTGGATAGGATAACTCTAACCTACATCATTTTGTATTTCTAAATTGCCAATTTTACCCTTTTGAACCCCTTTATAATATATTAAAAGATATAAGGTAAATCATTTATATTGACAAGGCCAAATCAACTTTACATATATTTATTAATAGGGGAACTGCATGTATATCACTGGATATAATTACAAAGATCATTCTCCTGACATCTTGAACTTTGCCAGGTTGCACAAATCCTGCTTTGACTCAGACTTGGACATCAGCTTCCTGCTGGTCTCCTGAGCCCTGATCCCTCCATCCCTCTTTTCCTGTGAGAAGTACTTAGCAGAAGCCTCAGTCACCATTTTAACAACCCTCTCAATGCTTTGTGTGTGGCAAGGCCAGTTGCGCACCTCCATGGGGGTGTTGATGAAGTTTTTCACCTCTGAGGTGCTTAGAGAGCAGGTGAGAGGTGGCTCTGACACACCTTCTGACCAGCTGATCAAGTCACCGATGCTGGAAGCATCACAATTGATGTCAGGTGTCCTTCTGCTCCTAACAGAGGAGTCCCCCAGCTGAATGTCCGGGTCCCCCTCTCCCCTGATGGCCAGGATTCTCTCCACCCCTTCAATCCTCTCCTTCTGATCCTCAGAGCAGAGTAGTGTTTGGAGGATGACTTCACTGTGGGCATACCAAGCAGATCTTCTCACAGTTGGCATCACAATATCCAGCACCTCCTTTCTCTGGGACTTGAGGCAGTCCAGCTGAAAGAGGATGTGCCTAGGCCCTTCGATCCAGGAGTGCTTGACCTTCACGTTGAACCAACATGGGTAATACACTCCAATGATGAATTCCACAATGAATTGCAGAATCTTCAGGTTCTTTCCTTTAAGTCCGTGCTTTGACACCCAGAGCCTGAGAAGTCTGTTCGCTGTGGTGAGCCAGCGGCTGTGGTTTACTGGTCCTATCTCTAACAGAGCCAGCCCTGCAGGAAGTACTCCATCCCTGACTGCACAGACAATTTTATAGCCATAGTATTGATCAGTTGAGAGATCTTGAATGACCTTGTCAGGAAGCTTGATCAGTGGAGGGCCAACAGAGATTCGGGTGAAGTTTGGATTGATATCAAAGTCTGTAGCAGAATCAAGGAGCTTTCCTATTGGCCCGGATAATTTTTTGTCTGACAGAGTAGGGCCATCAAGGTCAACAATGAGATGGCGCAGGGGAAGTTCAACAGTGTGCAGGTTGCACACCAACCAGACCAGCTTTCTCCCAGGTGCAGCTCCAGCTTCCGCATTACTCCAGCTTTCACACCAGTGTTGACATTTGTTGAGTCTCCTCCAATGGCCAACAAGGTCTTATCATAACCCCTCTCTTTCAGCCAGGCAAACAGGACCTTAGCAATCTTCGCATGTGACTCCTCTTTAGTTGCTTTCTCTGGGGTAAAGTGGAACAGATAGTAGCTGCCAGGCTCACTAACAACACTATAGTGTTCTTCCTTGATCTTTGCGGGAAAAGATTGGTCACTGCCCTCAGCTTCCATCATCACATTGGTCAGGTCAATCCGCCCATCAAAGAGGATGCAAGAGATCCCCCCCTCCTCCCTGCACTTCTTCTCGAACTGTTCCCCCAGCTCTCTCATCAACTTCTCCTGTGCTCTCTTGACCTTGCTCTTATCAATCACTTTACTTATATTGTCTTCTGTGATGATTCCTGCGTCAATCAGAGCTGCTGTTGCTATCACTGCAGTTGGCCTCAGCCCTATGCCATACCTTACACTAGCAAGGGCAATGTTTTGAATCTCATCATAGTTTTTCTGTACCTTTGCCGAAGCTGCTGGCTCAGGGTCAGTTTGAGGGAAGAGCTCAACTTCAGGAACAAACTCATCTTCATCACCACTTCTCTCCAATTCCAGATCCTCATCACCATCTGCCAAAAATCTCTTAACATCCTTCCTGGCTGCCTTCTCTGCTACTGCAGCACTTTCCTCCTTGCTCCTTCTCCTTTTCTCTGCCTTCCTTTCCATCCACTGCCTTTTCAATGTCCTCAACTGTCTCTTGTGCTCTGGTAGATCAGGACCCCCTATTTGGTGGGGTCCCTTACTTCCAACCTTCTCTTTCTGTCCCTTGATGTAGGCAAGATCTTTCACAGGAATCGTTTTCTCTCTGCTGCAGGAACAGTTAATGTGGGCTTGGATAACACAGCCCTCACAGCCTCCCCCCTCACAACTGGTAATCTGACACTTGCAAGTCAAAATATCAAAGAACTTGTCTAACTTGACAATGAACCTCTCTTTGGCATCAAGTTTGCCCTTCCCAAGAGAAAACTTCACTGCCTGATTCCAGACCTCCTTGAGCTTGGACATGATGGTCACTTTTTCATTGATAACAGGTGGCTTGAAAAGAGCATTAGCTTTGCTCCACTGACAAATCAGACCAGGGTAGATGTCACTCACCAGCTTGTCCACTGGGTAGTTCCTCCTGTCATCTTCACTTTGCTTCCTCAAGTAGATGCCATACCTCAGGATATCCCTCACAGTTGGCAGTTCAGACACCAACAGCTCCCGGCCAGTGCCAACAAGATTACTCAGATGAGAACTTGATTTCGTCCTTGTTCTGACTTGAGCCATTTTCTTAATGAGTTCACACTGAAATAAAAACAATAATACAACAGTTAAGTATCCACTACAGACAGGTATTAACTCTTTTCAGCGCAAAATTCTTGGTTAAAAAAAGAGCTGAAATGGGCAAGAACAAATTTATCTGCAAATGCTAAACACATTATGCTTTTTTGGTTTCAAAATGTTATAAAATGCTAATTTATCTGTTGTCTGTAATGCAAATAATTTGTTCATGTACTCTAAAAAAACTAAAGAAACACATCCTAAAAATATTCTTTAGAACATTGAAATAGGCCTCATACTGCTCAGTTGTACTAAAAATGAACCACCTAATTTTAGCTCAAATCAAAGTTGTTAATTAAATTTTGCTCAATGTATCACTATAATATGCGTAGAAATAGCTTTTTCTAAAATATAACAGAATAATACTCACATGTGAACAGTAACAAAAAAAATATCAGTAGATAATCACTAAATCTATCCCCTCACTGCAAGCCGAGGTGGTAAAATAGCTTCATAAATCATGAGTCACTTCAAATATTTCACAAAACGTTTTAGAATGTTCTGAAACGTTACATTTTAGCCTCTGAGAAAGGTAGCTCAGAAAATGGCCTTATGCGCGCCAGAAAACCGTCAAAATATTTCATATACCAAACTGTATGATAATTACAATTAAGTGGAATGGCACACCTTTTTATTTGAGTATTTAAATATTATTATTATTATATGAATTACATTATATGTGTTTATATGAATTAGTTAGAACAGTGCTCTATGAGAGATAACGTGAGCAGCCATGATAGAAAACGTGAGAAGACATATTCTGGGGTAACTACACTAGTAAAATAATCAACAATTTAATAATAATCAACTGCAAAATGATGTAGGTTAGGGTTATCAGAATTAAAAAGTTTCTTCAGAATTGTGTTCTATACACCAAAATATGTCATTTGAACACCCCTCTCCATTGATTTAAAAAAAAAATGCATAGTATGACCCGCCCTATTATACTGAGGTTCTGAACAGAGTATGTTAGATATAGCTGTAACCCTAAATCCTGTCCCAAAGCTGGATCCTTCCTTCTTTGCAGATAGCTGATGAGGGGAGCTATATTTTTTGGGCCTCTTTGCGAGTGACCCATTGCCCACATTAGGCTAACATCATGAAAAAGAAAAAACTGTAGTGTTTGTCATTTACCATTACTTATTTGGACTATAGTGGATTTAATTTTCCCAGAAGAGTTCCTTGTTTATATATATATATATATATATATATATATATATATATATACTGTATATATATAATAAGACAAATAAGTAATGTTTCTGATAAACATGACCTCACTGACACTCTAAATACCTAGCCTGAAAGTAAGTTGGTTCGGAATATGAAAGTGAATATGTTAAACCCAGTTTAAATGTAAATTAAAAACAATGATGAAACTGAATCAATCAACTGCAGTAGCGAATCTACATACTATGTTAACCCTTTAAGCACCAGCAGGCAAAGTTTTAGCGTTTACTAAAATGTAGTTAAAGACCAGGTTTCTGGTAGCAAATATTGGAACTAATGTGATTGACGTTATCTAATCCATATGATGAAAGTATTACTTGAATCAGTCATTTAGATAGAGGAAGATCGTGAATGTGAATACTACGCAAAGGGTTTACAAGCACATTAACCTTGTGCCTACAAATGCTTACATCCATTAATAAATGAATATGTAAAGATGGAAAGTATAATTTAATTGAGTATACGAAGGAAAATATTATTTTTTATACACATTCTAAAAATAAAATTGAAAGGTAAGTTGCCACGTATTTACAAGAGTGGTGTTGATATTTTTATAATTTAAAAAAGTATGTACTTTTTTGCTTTTAGAAATTAAAAAAATTATAAAAAATAAAGCATTTTGGAAGGGGCGCCAAATTGACCAAAAGGGGCGCCAAATTTACAAAAAGGGGGGGGTGGCCGCCTCCGTAAATCCGCTAGTGATCAACTGGTTGCAAAAAGTAAACTCAAGCACTTCACAAGGCCCATATATGCATTACATGGACCATAGTTAAAATAATAATAATAATAATAATAATGTATTCATAACCATTGTTAGAAAATCTAGAAGAGGAAGAGCCATTGTTGTTCCAAGGCGATATGATGACTAAGCTGATTGATGCAGCATTGCTTGTATATATTAAGTTAAGGTGTGTGTGTATATCCATCTCATAATTGTAAGGTTAGTGGAAAATTCACTTAATTTAGAGCTAGCATTTTTGGGCTCTTGTGGCATCATTGTTTGGGCACTCTTGTGGCATCATTTTTTGGGGGCACTGCGCGTCCTTCCTACTCGTTTGTTGAATGCGGAACTTACAGGTCATGGTCTTTTGCGAGCTCTTTTGAAATTCAGTTTCGTTGTTTAGATACAAGATTGTTGCATCGTGCAATGGTGCAGGTTGTTGTTGTTGCAAGGTTTAGAAAGACCACCATAAATAGTGCCCCTTTTGTTTTTACCTTAATTTTATGCAACTGAGGCTTAAGGAGGCCCACAGCGAGTCAGCAACCCTGAGGTAGGACCTAATAGGACCTCCAAGTCCGTAAGTTTTAGTCTAGCTTAACTTGGGCTGTGTGGCCCTTCAGAGCTTGGCCATTCAGGGCTCAGCTCGGATTCTGAACCCAATAAAAATAAAATAAAATATAACAACCATGAAATCACTGACACTCAATGCCTTGCCACCCTTTAACTCTGCACAGGATGTCTTACTCTTCATCTATTTTCGTTTCATAACCATGCATCCACATTATCTGTACGTGTTACATACACTTCACAAACACGACTGTTTCAAAGTTATCATCAGTCATATGGCACTCATTACCAATCTCGTCGAGATTCATTACCAAATGTAGCTTTTCATTACCAAATGCTTTTAGTACTTGAAAAATACTTGAAAGTACTTGAATGGTTTAAAGTACATTTGTACAAGTACAGATTACTGTGAAATTTCAAGTACAAATACAAGTATAAGTACCTAAAAATTGGTACTTGAGTGCCAAGTACAAGTACGTACTTGAACCCAAGCATGACCTACAGTAGTTAACTAATCACTGACTGTTTCGTAAATTCTCAACAGTAACTTATAACTATAGTGGAAATTTCAAATCAAGATATTAGGTCTTCAGGCGTATAAACAGTTTGTGATCGAGTCAGACAAGTAAGTTGTCAAAGTAATAAAATAAATAAGCTTTCAGAAGCTGAATACACCTTTTGATAGACCTACTTTCTTAAGTAGCAGCATTACTGTCACAACCATGCGACCTACCATTTCTATGGTTGAGCGGTATTCATGTTTGTGCTATTAGAAGTTCGCTGTGAGAAGCGAATGTCTCTTAATTTCATTCCCTTAAAGTACAAACAAGACAATCGACAGTCTAGAGTTTAGATCGTTTAACATTTCCATCAGAATATTTCCCATATCTCCATTTTCCACTTGTTATAGAATTTATTATAATTAATTATTGTTGTCTTGCATCTAACCCTCATCCCTAAATTTTATCAGATTATGCCTGCACATTGAATGTGGCAGGATTTGAACCCTTGTTTGTACTTTATTCATTTACTAATACACTCCCCAAATGCACGTAGTTTACTAAGTACTACTGTATATATTTAATTAATAGTTTCATTTACTCTTGTACCATGGCCGTAAACTCTTTACTACCATGTCTCCTCATTAATGACTTAAATATCCGAATTAAGGCACTAAACGTATTAATTATGAATTTACATGTATTGCATAATTTGATAAACTATGACTTCATAAAGTAACTTAATTTCCTTCACATTCTCCGTACCTTGAATACTAAATCATGTCTTAGTATGTGGATATCTTTAGTATTCAATGTATAGTAAATTCTTTAACATAATAATCAGGGCCGTTTCTAGCCATTAGGGGGCCCTAAGCAGTATACCCATTTGAGGCCCCACCCTTCCATCCACCAACTCACGCCTTACTACATCACCTCAGCACACACATACAAAAATGGCTGTGTTAATAAAAAACAATTATGAACATTTTAATGAAACATTTATGTCCAAAACAACAAATATGTACTTTCAGAAGACAAACAGAAAAAATACTCTTCATGAAATTCCTGAAAATTAGCTTATACATTATTTAGAATAAATGACACAGAACTATGTATAAAAAAATAATGCAATTATCAACTACCAAACACTTACTAACTCTACGATACAATCGTGTAATAGCTAACAGTTATACAGAACAGTTTGTATCTTCAAAATTTTTACCTCCTAGATTTTTTCTGGGCGAAATCATCAATAACATCATCATATGAAATCTCCCTGCCAACATCCTGGTTGATGCTTATGATGCCAAGGTCACTGAAGCGATCCTGCCCCATTGATGATCTGAGGTAGTTCTTGATTAGCTTCATTTTAGAGAAGCTCCTCTCGGCTGACGCTACTGTCACAGGTAGAGTGCAGGCAATTCTTAGTGCAACCCAGAGATTGGGGTATAGTTCCTCCAGTTGCTTCTAATGAATGAAGGAGAGAAGCTCCAATGCAGTCGTGTTGTGTGAAGGTAAAGTCGGCAAGTTCTCTTCCATCAATGTCAGAGTCAGCTCCAGAGCTCAGTATCTTAGAGAGCTTTTCACACTTGCAGGACAAGTCTTCCTTGTTCATTGTGGCTCCCTAGTAGCAGCGGGGCCCTAAGCGGCCGCTTAGTCTGCTTATGCCAGGAAACGGCCCTGATAATAATAATAACTTTACACTCTATAATTCATTATTTATATGTTGTGTCCTGTCTGGTGTTATGCAGTATAAATATTATTTGACCATATTCATTCATATACTAATATCTTTGCTTGAATTGATAATGTTAAATTAGTATCTGCTTGTGGTTATTAATTAGTGTCTTTAATCATAGCGTGAATTATATTCACTGAATGATCTTCAATTATTCTTAATTTCTCTGGAACCATATACATTCATTCATTTAATTCATTTATTCTTGTCCTACTTTTGTCCTATCAACCTATCAGTCAGTGTCTACACGTAGCTACCTTACATGTAAATACGTCCATATGTATGCAGTCACTTATTTAATAATTTTACTTTTTCTTTTAATAATTTAACTTCTCGCAGGATACTCGTTAATGCTGACGCAAGTGTTCGAATTCCGATGACAAAGTCAAAAGCGAGCTTCTGAGTCCGAAGCCTTCTCTCTTGCTTGCTCCAAATTGAAAGCATTATATTATATATAGGGTGAACCAAATGTAGGTGGACAGTAAATGATAACGTTTATTTTGAGAATACATATTTAATTTTTTTGTATACTATAATACAAAATAAAATTTAAATAAATTTAGCTATAATATTTAATATAATATAACACAAACACCATAGTTATAATGAACACCATAGTTATAATATAATATAGCACAAACCGTATTCAACCTACTGTCCACCTACTTTTGGTTCACCGTGTGTATATATATATATATATATATATATATATATATATACACCCTCAATTAGGTACTCCGGCTTGCCGTGCCGAGGGGGCTCGCACACCTCGTGGGTCATTGGGGTTTCCTCAACTCCTCACGGGGTGTGGGCGAAGAGTTGCCTAGTTGCGTTTTTTTTTTTTGCTCTCCTTTTTTTCCATATCTCCCGGAATTTATCTTGTCTTGACTCAGTCTTGGGCCTCTGTCAATTGTAGTATCTCCCCCCCCTCTGTTTGTATTTTGCAATCTTGGGGTCATCGGGTGCACCCGCTGGGGGGCATCGCTCCGTGGTTGAGCCGTGCTCTGGGGATGGTATGGGCGCCCGGACCACTGCTGCATCTGGATTGGGTCTTTGCTAGGCCCTTAACGGACAAATCTCCGGGGAGCCAATCTACTGTTTTTAAAACGACAGTCAGGTTGGGGGTCGGGCAGGGCCGGTTTTAAGCCGATTAGACCGATTTGTTCAAATTGGGCCCCGCGCCCCGAGGGGACCCCGCGCACGCGCTCGAGTGGGGGACGCTATGATGAATTAATGAGTGTCCAGTGTGCACGAAGTTTCTTGTTACTGTGAAGGCAGTGAAACTATTCAGTCCGTCCTCGTATATCTATGTTTCAATGTTTTATTGCTAATCGTTTGTTTATTTGTTTTGTAATTTCAGTTTATCGTCGCCGTTTAGCTTTTTAAAAAAAAAGGTAATTTGTGGACGATATTCAAACCCTCAACACAGAAAGAGCGCTGTTAATGAGATTATATAACATAAAGCTTGGAATGTAAAGTTGTGTTGTTTGTTAAATATGTCCAAATTGTTTATATGTCCAAACTGCAAACTTGAAGTGTCTTAAGCCTGCATGTAACAGAGAAACGTGGTGGTAAGTAGATCCTACATATTAAATTAACTAGTTTTTGCCTCATTATCATAGAGAGCATTTACATTTCTATTTACTAGAGCTTGTTCTTTTGCCCCCTGCGCTTTTCTTCTTACTCCCAGGCTTTTAAAAATCATGAAATCTTTTGCTTTAATCATTAGATGCATACATGCACATCTTTATTATTTTTCAGTGCCAGGGAGTCTTTATTGTGAATGATTTTGTTTTTTGTTTTGTAATTTCAGTTTATCGTCGCCGTTTAGCTTTTTTAAAAGAAAAGTAATTGAAAAAGCCCTTACATCATCGTCATCATGGCAAGCACAAGCAGAGATAGAGACAAAGGGCGAAAGTATTTGAGCGGCAATCAGAAACGAGCACTGGTCAAGGCTAAGGCAGCTGAAAATGAAAAACAAAGTGGTGCTCTTGCGAAATTTCTTGTCACTCCAACTTTGAAACGACAACGGGTAGAGGGCCCCGCTAGGCGCTAACAATTTTCTAATTGGGCCCCGCACTTCCTAGCGCCGGCCCTGGGGTCGGGCAACAAGGGACGTTGGGCCTGCGCCTTGAAGGATGCAGCGGCGGAATGGTGCATTGCCTTGGGTCCGAGGCTGTCTTTCTTGTAATTCTATTGTTTATGGGTACAATTTCAAAACTTCAATCCCCTCCTGTTGACGACTCTGGCCCCGCCCTTGGATTTGGATAAGACTTCTACTTCTGGTCGTTCAGCGGCCTCTGCCTCCGCTGGATTGACCTTAAAGCCGTATGGCCCCCTCTCGTCCTCTGCGGCGTCTGGCTCTCGTGGCCGGACTCGTCCCGGCCCTCGTTCTCTCGCCCACTCTCGGTTACCGTCACGCATGGACCTGTCTCTGCTGTCAATTTCTGTCCGGTGGACAGGTTCCTTGTTCTCTGCCCTTCCGCTGGTTCCCTTCCGGGCAACTCGGAACGGGTGTTTCAGCGTCTTAAGACGGTGGGGGTTCCCTGCCGTTACGATATCCGCCCTCTGAAGGATGGGTCTCTTCTTTTGAAATCCCGTTCTTCGGGGGTGACTGAGTCCCTTCTACAGTTGCAGGATGTTCTGGGTTGCAGAGTTTCTGTGACTCCCCATCCGCAACTGAATAGCTGTCAGGGCACCATTTTCGCTTCCCGTCTGCTGTCAATCCCAGTTGGCGAGTTGCAGGAGGATCTTGCCCCCCAGGGGGTAACAAAGGTCTTCCGCTTTTCGTCGCGCCGGGATGGTGCTCTTACCCCGTCCGCTCGTCTGCTCCTGACCTTTGACTCCCTTGTGCCTCCGGCCCAGGTGTTCTGGGTCGTGGGTGATCACCGGTCGTGCGAGTTTTCGGTGCGGCCGTATATGCTTGACCCGGTTCGCTGCTTAGGTTGCAACCGGTTCGGCCATGTTAGCTCTGCGTGCCGCCGTGAGGGTAAGCTATGTGTCCGCTGCGGTGGGCCTGCGCACCCTCCCCCATGCACGAAGCCCCCGCGGTGCTAGAACTGCTCGGGGTCCCACCCTTCCTCCTCTCGGGACTGCCCCGTTTTCAAGTTTGAATTCGAGGTGCGGTCCTTAAAGACTACCGAATTCCTTAGTGCGCGGGAGGCGCGCGATAGGGTCCGTGACCGGGAGCCGCGGCGGGGGTTGTCCTATGCTGCGGCTCTAGGCTCCGGCGGGTCCTCGGGCCACTCCCGTGCTATTCCGGCGCCTACCGGAGTGGTGCCTCCCCCGAAAGTTCCAGAGGTTGGTGGTCCTCCTGGCGCCGTGGGACCTCCTTGTCCCCCTGCCTCACTTTCAGTCATCCCGTCTGATTCCCTGCTTACAAATGCCCCTTCTCCCTCTCGGTCTTGGGGTCTGGATCCTTGCCTACCCGTCTCTCGGGTGGGGAAGGTGATGCCCTGAAGGGGAGGAGGAAGCGTCACCGTGGTCGGAGTCCTCCAGACCCGTTCATGACCACTGCTCGCCCTGCTTCCCTTTCTTCACCGGAGGGGAGGGGAAGCGGCGCGCCGCTCCTAATCCGCTCGTGATCCCCCCTATACGGAGGGCTGATAGGGCGTCACCTCCCGGTGCCCCAACTAGTGTCCGGGTGTCGGTTGAGGTACACCGCCCCATGACACCCTCGATTACTGACTCAGTTCCCACGGTGGACCCGGTCGAGAGGGGCCTGGCCCTTCTTCATGGAGTCTCTCTCCTTTCGGTTCCTGCTGAGAGTGGTCGGGTCTCTCTCCGAGATCTACCTTTCCCACCTGTGGTGGATCTTTCCTCCCCCCCCCCGTCAGCACTTGTCTGGTGTGACGAGCCCTCGAACATCTGGTTCTCCCTGCCCCACCTCTGGTGGGGAGTCGGGGGTTTCGGCTGGGCCCGTCTCGTCGTCTCTCCCCCCTTCAGGGGAGCCCCCTTCTGAACTCCCTGTTCCACTTTCCCACTCTCATTCTACTACGGGTAAGGCAGCTGCGGAGTCTGTGGCCTCCTATAATCGGGATCCTCGTCTCCCGGGCTTGCCCCCTGTGGCCCCTACCCTCCCCGTCCGGGGTGAGTCAGGGAAGCCGATTCCGTCCCTGGTTACGGACCGTTGAGTTTGCTGCTCAGCTTGGTCCGTGGCTATTTCTCTGCTTTCTCTGCTTCTTATAATGCCCCTTCCGCTTACAGTTCAATTTTGCATTGGAACTGTAGGGGGCTTTTAGCTAACTGGGAGAACCTTGCCTCCCTGCTGGAGAGCGAGCGGCCTTCCTGCGTTTGTCTCCAGGAGACTAACCTGGCTGCGCGGGGGCTCCTTCGTCTCTCTGGCTATGTTGGTTTCCCTTGCACCCCGGATGAGCACACACGCCGGCGGGGTGCGGCGATTTATGTCCATCATTCGTTACCCTCGCGAGGTGTGCCTCTTCGTACTTCCTTGCAGGCTGTGGCTGTGCGGCTCTTTTTAGATCGCCAGTACACTGCCTGCTCGATTTATATTCCTCCCCATGACCCTCCTTCTCGCGACGCGGTTCGCGAGTTGGTGTTGCAATTGCCTCGACCGTTTCTCCTCCTCGGGAACTTTAACAGTCGCGACCCGGCTTGGGGAGATGTCCGGTCGACTAATGTTGCTGGTATGTTGCTCTCTTTAATGGAGGAGCTTTCCTTCACGTGCCTCAATTCCGGCGAACCTACCTATTTTCACGAACCGACGGGTTCATCTACCTGTATTGATCTCTCCTTGGTGTCCCTCGATGCCTTACTCGAGTTTTCGTGGGGGGTGTTGGGGGACTCTTATGGCAGTGATCATTACCCAGTCTGTCTTGAGCCGGTCGGACCGCAGCCGGGTGTCTCGTCTCGACCGAGGTGGTGCCTGGCGCGGGCTGACTGGCCATCCTTCAGAGCTCGTTCCGTCATTGCCCGTTCGGTATTGGACTTTGGCTCCGTGGATGAGAGCTTGGAGTTCTTCGAGCGGGTGGTGATGGGCGTCGCGGAGGACTGTATTCCTTGATCTTCCGGTAACCCGCGGACGCGTAGCGTCCCGTGGTGGACTCCAGCATGTCACCAGGCGGTGCGTGAGAAGAAGAGGGCAACGCGCCGCTTCCACCGCACCCGGCGCACGGACCACTTGATTGAGATGTGGCGGGCGAAGGCTTTCGCCCGCCGGACCTTCAAGTTGGCTCGTCGGGCTTCTTGGCGTGCTTTTGTGTCTGGCATTTCCTCGTCTACCCCTTCTGCTGCTGTGTGGCGGAAGGTACGTAGTATCGAGGGGAAGCCGGTCCCTGCTCGTCGCCCTGTCCTTCGGGACGGCTTCCTTTCGGATCCTACTGCTGTGGCCGATCGGCTGGCCGGGGCTTTTGCTGCGGTTTCCCGTTCGCCTTCAGCTGCGGATCGTCCTTTGTCGGATGTTGTCGATTTCGGGGTACTCTGGACCCCCTTCTCCTCCTTGGTCATGATGTACAGGAGGCCTTTTCCCGCCTGAATCTTGTATTGGCCGTCTTTTTCGATGTCCAAAAGGCCTATGACACGACCCGTCGGGGAGTTGTCATGGACCGTTTGAAGTCTCTTGGTTTTGTGGGCTTTTTGCCCACCTTTATTCGTAACTTCCTCTGCCATCACACTTTCCGCGTCCGTAATGGGGCGGCCCTATCTGATTTGTATGTACAAGAGGGGGGAGTGCCTCAGGGGTGTGTCTTAAGCGTCTCCTGCTTCAATTTGGTCATGTCTGCGCTACCGGGGGCCCTCCCGCCCTCAGTGTGTTGTTCCATCTACGCCGACGATCTGGATGTCTATGCCGCGGGGACGAGTCCCCCCCTCGTGGAGAGGCAAGTCCAACTCGCGGTCAATCGGGTTGAACGTTGGGCGTCGTCGGTGGGCCTTACGCTGTCTTCCCCGAAGACTTCGTGTGTGGCCTTCCTTTCGTCGAGGAGACGGGGATCCGGCGCCGTCCCGGCCTTTAATCTTATACTCGGGGGTCAGTCTCTGGCCCTCGTTGAATCAGTACATTTCCTGGGCATGGTATTCGATAGCCGTTTGAGCTGGGTTCCCCACCTTCGCAGGCTGCGCGAAACTACAAGACGTACCCTGGATTTGCTGGGACATCTGTCTCATATTACATGGGGCGCGGATAGGCGGACACTCCTCCGTTTGTACGTGTCCCTGGTACAATCACAATTGGACTATGGGAGTGTGGTGTATGGCTCCGCCTCCCGTACGGCCCTTCGGATACTGGACCCGGTCCTCTCTAGAGGACTGCGCATGTCATCTGGCGCCTTCCGCTCCTCTCCGGTTGATAGTCTGCAGGTTGAGTGCAACATCCCTCCATTGGACGTTCGGAGGTCGTTCCTCATTGTCAAGCACTGTCTCCGGATTCTCCATCTTCCCAACTCTCCTCTGTTCCAGGTGGTTCAGAGGGCGTTCTGCCGGGATGGGGGTTGGTGTTTCACCGACACGGTGACCTCCCTCCTCGATGGTATGGGCACTCCTCCTCCATCCGTCATACCGGTCTCTTTCGAGGGTGTTGCACCTTGGGAGAGCACCCCTGTTGCATGCTGTAGGGCGTTGCGCCCCGTTCGCAGGGCCGATTTTGACTCTGCCTTGCTTCGGTCTCTGTTCTTTCAGCATGCAGCGTGTCACTCTGCATGTGTTGCGGTCTTCACAGATTGCTCGAGGTCGTCGGTGGGCGTTGGGGCTGCGGCTGTTCCCCAGTCGTCTGCTCTTGCGCCCCGATGTACCCGCCTCCCTGATGAGGCTTCCGTTTTCACGGCGGAGCTCTATGCCATTCTAAGCGCTCTGGAGGTGGTGCGGGAGTATCAGGATGGGTCGTTTGTCATCTATTCAGATTCCCGCAGTGCCCTGGATGGCTTAGAATGTTTCGACCCCGTCCACCCACTGGTCCAACGTATCCAGTTACTGTGCCATATCCTTGTCACTTCTGGTGGCAAGGTGGTGGTATTTTGCTGGGTCCCTGCACATGTTAATGTGGCTGGAAATGAGGCTGCCGATCAAGCTGCCTGTTCCGCGTGCCGACTACAGGTTTCACCCGTGTCCCTCCCCTTTTCCGATTACATCCCTGGTTTTCGTGGGTTTTTGCGCTCCCGGTGGCAGAGTCGCTGGGATGGCGCTACAAATAACAAACTCTGCAAGAGTAAACCCAAATTGGGATGTTGGGCCTCTTCCTTCCATCGGTCGCGCTATAAGGAGGTGGCTCTGGCCCACCTCCGTATTGGCCACACCCACCTGACCCATGGTTATTTGATGGCCGGGGATCGGGTGCCCCGATGTCCCAATTGTAACGTTCCACTTACAGTTGCCCACCTCCTGGTGGAGTGTCCGATTTACTCTGCGCTGGTCGCTGAATATTTTCCCTTTTTCGTGAGCGTCGGGCCTTGTGATAGGCTTGGCGCTATTCTATCTGAAGGTCCCTACTTTTCGGTATCCGGGTTGTTCTCCTTCCTCCTTTGTTCTCGACTTCTTTACCGGCTGTGACTCCGCTATGATTTTTCCGTATCTTTTTTTTTTTTTTTTTTTTTCCCCGTCTATTGTTCATTTCCGTTCGCTGTTTCATAGTCTTCGTCCTGTGTTCGCTCTGCTATCCACCTTTCTTTTGGTGGCCATGAGCGGTCATACTTTGAAACTAAAAAAAAAAAAATATATATATATATAATATGGGAATGAACTCAGAATGGTTCCCTGAGATTTTTTTATGATACACACAGACCTTGCATGGAACAAAGAACTCTTCTAGGAAAATTAAATCCACTATAGTCCGAATAAGTAATGGTAAATGACAAATACTATAGTTTTTTCTTTTTCATGATGCCAGCCGGACGTGGGCAACGGGTCACTCGCAAAGAGGTCCCAAAAATATAGCTTCCCTCACCAGCTATCTGCAAAGCAGATAGGATCCAGCTTTGGGACAGGATGTAGCTGGGCTAGGCTGCTTTAAACCCTAGATCCTGTCCTAAAGCTGGATCCTATTTGCTTTGCAGATAGCTGTTGAGGGAAGCTATATTTTTGGGACCTCCGGCTGGCTGGCATCATGAAAAAGAAAAAACTATAGTATTTGTCATTTACCATTACTTATTCGGACTATAGTGGATTTAATTTTCCTAGAAGAGTTCCTTGTTCCATGCACGGTCTGTGTGTATCATATATATATATATATATATATATATATATATATATATATATATATATATATATATATATATATGAGGTAAGCGGAGGAAAGATACGATGTACTTCCCATTTAAAGTACACGGATATTTATGATAACGTAACGTGTATATATATATATATATATATATATATATATATATATATATATACACACGTTACGTTATCATAAATATCCGTGTACTTTAAATGGGAGGTACATCGTATCTTTCCTCCGCTTATGTAGTGATTCCCCTCCCGTCATTTGTATAATTATTTACTTTACTCTGTTTTCCATTTATCTTTACACTCTCTTTACTCGCTTTCGGCGCATACTTTATAAATGATGCCTGGTAGCGTGGTCGGAAACCGTTAACAATGCGAAGGGACACTGGGAATTAATCATACACTTATTTAACATTTCTACTGACTTTATTATTTATGCCGAAATTACTTTTTTTTAAACGGGGTAATGCGAGGGGAAAATTTAACAATCCTTAAATCGGAGATACACACAAAATAATAATTTAAATTCACAATTACGTTCTGACACACAAACGCCAAGGTCTTGGCCCAAGGCCTGCCCCACGACTGAAGGGTACTTCTCTTGCCCCGCTTGGGCCAATTCTCAGCGTTGTCAATTCGTATTTCTATTTTTTTTTATAAACAAATCATTATTTATCGTAATCACATTTATTAAATATTATTATCTTCTTCATTAATCAAACATTATATTATTATTTTCTTTATTAAGCAAACATTATATTAGCATTTTCTTTATTAATCAAACATTATATTATCATTTTCTTTATTAATCAAACATTATATTATCATTTTCTTTATTAATCAAACATTATATTATCATCTTTATTAAACAAACATTATTAAGATTCTTAATTAGACATTACTATACTCGCATCACCCCCTTGAAAATAAGTTTTTCTCTAGGAAAACTTATTAATATCGTTTAACAAATTTATTTAATTATTCAAGTTATTTATTTTGCAATTTTTTTTTTTATTAACAAATTCATGTTAGAGATAGAGAAGAAATCATTAGAATGACAAATTCCACACATCAGATATTTTGTATCACTTTATAAAAATCGAAAACAAACTTTATAATTTTCGCATTTGCATAAAATAACATTTCACACTAATAAATCAAATTACAACCTGTAACAATTCTATAACGTGTCAAAAAATAACTGACCATTTTCTTAACATTGTTTACACAAATTTCAAGTTCACAATCTATTTCAGCAATTCCTCATCAAAGATCGCTTTACATTTGAAACAATTATTTGTATAGTTATGCAGTTACTATCAGGGCAACATACTGTAGAAAAAATAAGAAAAAGTTTACATAAAATACTGACTAGAGTGCACATACTATTTCACGAAAAACAACAAATATGGGCAATAATCGCACCCTTTCACTTCTAATTTCATTACATAATAATCAGTACATCAATTTTGCTGGACGTTGTTTAGATCACAATCCGCAGATAACAACGGACTTCAATTTTCAATCGCAGCTCTCCTGCTCACTTCGTTAGAATGCAAGGGATTGCATCAACATGCAACAGGTCAGCGCACTTTAGGTTGGTTCCGCTCTCTCTCCAAATGGCGAAAAAAAAACGAGAGAGACGTCCAATTTTAAAAGGATCAGGGGGGGGGGGGGAAGATATACTGAAAGCGGGACCACGCGCCGGAATTGGACGGAATTTGCAATTCTAGAAGTCTACGAATCAACTCGCCTGTCTCTTCTCAACTTTTGTCGGTGAACGCTGCTCTTCCTACGTCCAGCTGAAAGACTTTCTACTGGCAGTAATCAAACGATCACTTCGCCGTAGGCCGTTTCGCAACGAACCAACTTTATGTCTTTATGGACAGTATAGCCTTAGACACCTGTTTAAGCTCTCGTGGCTTGCCTACCGCGTGCTAAAACACATATTTAGCGAAGCATCGAACAGCGTGACTAGCTACTGCTCGAAAAATACCAGTAGACCATCGAAACTGTCCTGTGCCAAGTCCCTGCACATTTGGTTTCTCTTCTGTCTCTTCCGAAACTGTCCTGCGCCAAATCTCTGCGCATTCGGTTTCTCTTCTGTCTCTTCTCTTCCGAAACCGTCCTGCGCCAAGTCCCTGCGCATTTCGGTTTCTCTTCTCTCTCTCTCTCATCATCGGTGATCGATCACCTATCCAGTCGACTAAACTCAATGAATGGAATTTGGATTCATTTAGTTGCCTCCAAATCGAGCCTCTCGAAATTTAATAAAAAAAAAAAATTATTCGAAACATTTTCCTGTATTGCTTATCATTTCATATTTAATTTACCAATTTTCTCGACAGTTCATTTCGAAACAAAAACTACAAATTTGCTCTGGCCAAATTGACGGAAAAAACTATTACAAATTTTACAGAATTTACAAAATTTTAATCACAGCCTAACTACCAATAAGGTCACTTATGGCAGTTACATCGGAGAAGATAAAAAAATTCATGAAACGAACGAACCAAAATTGTATCGTATAAATATACAAGCGCCTATACATAGTAACCGTTATTATAATTTAAGAAATATTATTGCTCAAACTACCGTCAGAAATCACATCGATACATTTAAATACAAAATACAAAAATGAACCCCAGAAACTTCATGTCATCAATTCTTTGAAACTCACAAACCCCTCTTACACTTTGGTGGGGTGGGGGGGTGGGGGGGGCACACTATAGACGCCACAAAAACGTTACTGGTTATCTAAGAAGACACCATTTCCGGGTGAACACTCGAGCCAATGTTTCAACTGCATTAGTAAACCCGACTGAAGTTTTAAACAATAACAATTTTCCAAAACAGTTATTAAAAAATTTAAATTTTTTTAAATATTACTAACGAAATTATTTTAATACATTAATTCCAACTCGAAAAACTAAATTTCATAGGAATCCAACTCGTAATTCACAATTTGCATCTGAGCGACAACTCTCTCCTTCAATAGAACCCAGTATGGTTTGCAAATTACACAAATCCTATAATTTATCGTTTCCAATTGAAACTACAAATTTACATCGTTATTTTAAATAAGAACAGACAATATGAACTCAAAATTACACGCAACCTACTATGTGAACAAAACAAAAAAACAACACAATCATTTTATAATAAGCGTGTTCGCTTTTGTTTGTAAGCGAACTTCTATAAAAATATTCCTAACCGAATGAAACTGCATTACATTCCGACATAATTTTGTAATGTCTATGCAAATGCGCGAACGTAAAAAAAAGGACATTTTTTCATTTTTAATATCCAAATTAAAATGTCACCCCAAAACACCCTTTATCGCAATAAAATCTAAATTCAGAATAAAAATTTAACCATTGTCATTGAACTGGAAGAAAGACAAATAAATAAAAATCGGCCCACCTATAAAAAGTAAAAAACCCAGAAATTAATATATCAAAAGAATTTCTACACCAATTTCTGTATTTCAAAATAAAAATTTATACTAATTTGCAGATTTATAGTTAATAAATTCAACATTACGCTTGAAAAGAACAATTAAGAATTTATTTCATAACATGTGTGCTTATTAAGGAAAATCCTATGATTATTTATGTTGAATCAATTAAAATTTTGTTAAATAACTATTCAAGAAACTATTTATAATAATTTAAAAGATACTATAATTTAATACTCAATACACATATACAGGGTATCCCATAAGTCCGGCATCATAGGAAAAATTAAAAAAAAGGCAAAACAAAAGCTTTTATTTACAGAACGTGCTCAATATGTCCACCATTGTTTTCAATACACAAATTCAGACGTGATACCCAGTCAGCAAGCACACGGTGAATGATATCAGGAGTAATGGTGTTACATGCCCAATAATGCGCTGCCGCAAATGTTCAACACTCCTAATTTTCTCTGCGCGCTTTCAAGTGGCCCCAGAGATAAAAATCTAGTGGCGTGAGATCCGGGCTTCTAGCTGGCCATTCCACAGGCCCTCGACGTCCTATCCAATGACCAGGGAATTGTTGGTACAGGTATTCCCTTACATGGGTGCTGTAATGTGCAGGAGCGCCGTCTTGCTTGAACCATGTTGGGAAATTTCCTTCTTCGTTCAAGACACTGGGAAATGCTTCTTCCTTGAGCATACGTAGGTAGGTGCCTCCAGTGACATGTTCATCGAAAAAGAGGGGGCCTATGATGCGATCCTTCCAAATGCCACACCATACCATCACCCGAGATGCACCTTGTTCCTTTGAAGAGGTATACCAGTGAGGGTTGTTTTGAGACCAATAGCGGGTGTTCTGTCGATTTACTTCACCATTTCCATAAAAAACAGCCTCGTCACTGAACAGAATGGTGGACGGGAAATTGGCATCCCGAGCATGAGAAAAATATGAATTATGGTTTGTAGAAATAGAAAAATATGAATTTCTCCTATGATGCCTGACTTATGGGACACCCTGTACAATAGTGATAACCAATATTCGAACAATATTTAACGATAGGCCTACAAGAAATCTTTCTTTAGTACAACACAACAGCCATCTTACAAAATATCAGTTGGAATTGTCTTGAAAATAAACGAAAGGAAAAAATAGACAAATCAGCCTACCTATAAAATTTTATGAGTATATAAATATATATAATTATATATATATAATTAATATATACGTATAAGTTAATATGTAAGTATATAATTAATGAGTATATAAAAAAAATAAAATACAAAAATGAATTTATCGAAAATTTTATGACACAATTTCTCTATTTCAATTAAACCAATTTAGCTTAATTTACACAATCCTATACGGCAAGCATATAATCTGACAACTTCCGAATTAACCCAGTATGAATTAGTATGTTTAAGATTATTTTTCGACTGTCACTTAAAAAAAGATTAACTTAATCCTATAAAGCAAAGCAAAGCGAACCTTAAAATTATTTAAAATTATTTCGGCCTCGCCCAAGAAGCCTGTAATTCTAAATTAATTAATAAACAATATTATATACATCCCGTCCAAAAATAATCTCAAAACTCTACTAATAAATTCTGGAAAATTTTGTTACATGTTCGTTGAATCTCTTAAAATGCTCTATATATATATATATATATATATATATATATATATATATATATATATATATATATATATTGCATAGATATGCGTCACTATAAGCTAACCATTTTAAATCTTACCGTACAAAAAAATGCATGTCACAGTGTATTTCAACAACTAAAATAATTGAATTATTTAAATCGTATTGTTACTATTATCATTATCACAATTATTACTAATTCCAAAATTGTAAACACAAAAACAAAAATATGTAGGCTTCGACAGGAAGAACAGTGGAAGGAACGGAAAAAAGAGAAGTGAGTCACCGGGCAGGAACGAACAATTTTGAAATATCTCTCTCCGACCGCCAAACGAAACCTAAAGAAATAGGAAACAAACGACTCCGAATTGAATTTCAAACAAAAATTGAGTCTGAACAGAGTCCAACTCTGTCGAACCAAATTTGAGTCGAAACGGTTTTAAAAGTCGAGACTCCAACGAAAAAGAAAAAAAAGAAAAAATTTCGGCCGCGCGAGAATTTCGAAGGGACGCGACGCTGAGAATAATTTGAAAAATAATGGGCGCCATCTTGGATCATTGAATTTTGACGAAAAGGGGAATCACAATTTGTTTAATCTTATAAATACTCTAAAACGGGTAGCGAAACAGAATATCTACTAATTTTCTTTATACGGAGAACGTGAAAAACGATCGTGATTAATCGAAAGAACACGCACAAATTTTCAATTTCTATTGAAAGACACGAAAAAAAATTGCATAAGCCTATTTTAACGAGGAGTACGTGGGTTTATATTATTAAATTGATAATTTAATAAGGTTAGCTGCCACCAGAATGTAGTGATTCCCCTTCCGTCATTTGTATAATTATTTGCTTTACTCTGTTTTCCATTTATCTTTACACTCTCTTTACTCGCTTTCGGCGCATACTTTATAAATGATGCCTGGTAGCGTGGTTGGAAACCGTTAACAATGCGAAGGGACACTGGGAATTAATCATACACTTATTTAACATTTTTACTGACTTTATTATTTATGCCGAAATTACTTTTTTTTTTAAACGAGGTAATGCGAGGGGAAAATTTAACAATCTTTAAGTCGGAGATACACACAAAATAATAATTTAAATTCACAATTACGTTCTGACACACAAACGCCAAGGTCTTGGCCCAAGGCCTGCCCCACGACTGAAGGGTACTTCTCTTACCCCGCTTGGGCCAATTCTCAGCGTTGCCAATTCGTATTTCTATATTTTTTTTTATAAACAAATCATTATTTATCGTAATCACATTTATTAAATATTATTATCTTCTTCATTAATCAAACATTATATTATTATTTTCTTTATTAAGCAAACATTATATTATCATTTGCTTTATTAATCAAACATTATATTATCATCATCTTTATTAAACAAACATTATTAAGATTCTTAATTAGACATTACTATACTTACCTCATCGCTGGCTATTTAGGCTTTCAAATTATGATAACCAACCATTTTCTAATAATATAGGACATAATTTGGTGTAATCATTGTTAACTATAAATGTATCACATCGTTAATTTCCTTTAAATTATAGAACAAGGGATAACTCTCCTTCATTATATAAGTTGTATCACCTATTTAGATTACTTCAGTATCAGATATGTCAATTAACAATTTGCTAAAATTGTAATTAACTAAATTTACTATGATGTAATTAATGTAGTTGGTGCACAGCCCCGACACTATGTCGCCATCCAAATATGTCTACTTTGCAAAATTAGTACCTTTTGTCAATTTTTTTATCTTTCAAAATTTCGTTGTGTGCTTAAATTATGCTATATCAAGATTCGTTGGATTTCCAGCTAAAGGAGATTTGTCCTTCAGAATTGTATTTCCCCAAAATTGAGCTAATTTATTTTTCTATTATAAAATTATTTCATTCCTGCCTTAGCCCTTGCCCGAGGAGGTCAAACCACCTCACTTTAAATTCCTGCCTGTACCTTCATTTGATTACCTCATATTTCCTGCCTGAACTCTTAACCGAGGAGATCAAACCTCCTCCCTTTCAATTCCTGCCTGAGCTGTGGTTGCGAGAGGTCGAACCTCTCCCCCTGTAAATTCCTGACAATCAGCGGGTATCGTGAGAGGCTGTAAAGTCACTTCCCTCCTTCAGTGCCTCGTTCTGTATAGACTCTGTGTAATAAAAATAATTTGAGTGAACGAAGACTCCCATTGAGAACTAAAGTATTTCCATTCGCTCCTTCGAAAAAACTTGGTAGAAACTGTTTAACATTCTTGTTACTCGGATGCTCTACGGCTAAGGCCGAGCTTAACCAAAAAAGACCACCTTCGTTGGATCGTCCAAAGTGCATTCATCATAAAAGTCGCAAGCGGGCAGTGGCCCGTACACGCGCGACATTACTAATACTTTTTCGTTCTTTCTGGGGATCAGTCTTCTCATGTGAAGTGGAACCGTTCGTCTTCTCTCTTTTCTGCCTGTGAGACTTGAGGGCTTTCAGAAAATGTCGCATCCTAAAGAACTAAGGGATTTTACTCTTGGTATAATATACTCGGATTTTATTAAAGTTTTGAGGCGCGCACACTATAATTCTCTCGTGGTATCAATGGTGGTCACAAATTACTCCAAGCCTGTCTTTTTAAAATATATAACTAAGTATAAACTTTATTTTTGAAATCTTAGTCACACAAACACTAATATTATAACCTTCAGCGGATTTAGCTTGAAGGGATAATTAAGTTTATTGGTTCATAACCTAGTATTACAATTCAAAGCCGTTTCGCACACTTCAAAAATGCAGAAGGGAACAATTTTTTAAAAATAAAGAACAGCATACTGAAACTTGTACCCTAATATTATTTTAATACAAAAAATCGCATTACTACTATATAATCCTGTCTCTCTCTCTCTCGTAGTTCAATCGGTTAGGACGCCGCCCGACCGTGCCGACTTCGCCGAGTTGTGGGTTTGTTGCCTTGAGCAGGGCGATTGCCTTTTTTATATCTTAACGAAGCGGCGGGCCGGCCACCTTCGTTTAATTGACTTTGGCTAAGGTAGCCCAAGCTGGGGCCCCACCTCCTACTTCCTTGTGGGATATGGGACATTGATGTTACCCATCTATACAATCCTTCTACTCTGAGTGCAGGGTTTCCACTTCATAAAAATATTGGCGGTCCCATATTTACCAAAAATAGTCCTATAATTCCTATATTTCTTTGAAGAAAAGGAAGGAAAACAAAGTAAAAAATTTAAGAAACTAAATACAAAACTTTTTGAAATTGTGCACATGTTTTAATAGGTTACTGTGGCTGTGCTACTAATACTACTTTTTTAAATTTTATGTTGAGTCAATTTTTGCATATTATTGAGCTGATCTCTCAAATGTTTTTTCTTTTGCCTCGGAGATTTAATGTCTTACGAAAAACTTGGATTCATCGTGAAAAACTCGGCAACTTTATTTCGATCTAAAAAAAAATGTGAAACCTAAAATTATTATTATTACGCCTTAAACTGCAAATTCCGAAAACACTTTTAACATGATGAATTTAGGAATTAAATAATCTGAACCAGGGGGTCCCCAAACTACAGCCAGCATTGATTTATTTGGCAAAACTGCTCATACCAATCTCTCGTAGATATTCAAAGTTTGAGCATTGTGTATGTACAGTTGCCCGCATACGTAATGTTCCTCGCCTCACAGGTGACTCCGTACATGTAGCAACGCCGCAGTGTTAGTCAAGGTGCCCCAACTGATGGAAGGTGGGGTGGAGGGGGGAACACATGAGTCCAACAACATAT
The DNA here is from genome assembly GCA_023014485.1 of Bathynomus jamesi. Taxonomy (NCBI): domain Eukaryota; kingdom Metazoa; phylum Arthropoda; class Malacostraca; order Isopoda; family Cirolanidae; genus Bathynomus; species Bathynomus jamesi. The sequence goes on along the minus strand of JAJOZX010012071.1, from coordinate 30,609 downwards.
AACAGAGACATATGTATCTAAAGGACAATTGAATGTGCAGTCATTCATATACAAGCAGTGGTGTAATGCTAAATAAAGAAGTGAGGGAACGCTTTTTGAAAGTGTTACTCAGATGCGGGGGAGACAATGGCGAGCGCGGCGAGCCCATACAGCTGGGGGTCCGGGGGCACTGTAAGCCCCCCGGGAAATCTTTTGAAATCTGACCAATTTCAGGGATATTTTGAGGTCATATGCACTGGATATTAGGATATATTCCAAGGTTGAAGATGCAGTATTTCCAGTGCCATTAGATATACGACATCCAGTACGATCAATAAAAATAGCTAACAACTGGTACGCCGTGGTGACTGTTTCATCAGATCTTTATAGGCTAGCATTGCCTCAGTCGAAGCTAAAAGAAATGAAACAGTTAATGATTCTTTCTCATATTTCTTCTAGGGGTGTGAATTAAAATTTCATGACGTTAGAGATTTGTAAGTTCGGATTTATTTGAAATAGTGAGGGAACGCCGTTGGTTCCGTCTACCAAAAAAAGTAAGGGAACGCCGTTCCCACGCGTTCCCACAGCACTACACCACTGCATACAAGTAATTATAATGTAATGTCTGTGTTCATAAAGATAAACAATTAATATGATCGTGAACAGCGTTGAACTCCATGTAGTTTATTAGTCTTATATAGTAATAAGGTTCCATTATGATTACTGTAAATCTATATGAACAGCTACTACAATAAAACTTTTTATATACTAGTGAGTACGAAATTTTCGCGTAGGCTATAGTTTACGCGAAAATATCTAGCAGGCGAAAATTTGACAATTTAAATTAATCTTTGGAAGATAGTAAGAAAATAAAACTTAAATCATTAAAATACTTTATTTGAAAAGTAAATTCAGTATATTGTAATAAAACATTGTAAGGTAAAGGCAGTAAAAACTTTTTAAATTATACTGTATTATTACTGTATAACAAGAATGTTATGAATGCCGCTAATTTCCCGACCGTTCCGAATGGTCTCCCTCATTTTGTGTAGGTTATCCCATATAGAGACAATCCATTTAGTATGAATAGGTTTCAGTGTGGAGAGCTTCAAATCTATCTTACCGAGAGATTCATTTACGTTGAGTGCTGCTGAAACTTTATCCGCATACCAAGAGGTAAAACGTGCCTTGATATACGACCTCAACCTCGACCAATCACAGTCCCGAATAAATGTCATAATTTTAATCTGTAAGATTATAACTAGCAACTGTTGACCGCGAAATTATGATGCCGCGACGAACTCGTCCAAGGATATGAAAGAACGAAAATTTGCTGTCGCGAAATTAACTTGGTTTACAGTATATATACTTATAAACTCATACAATATTATACTAATGTTTATGAAATGACGATGATGGGCCAAACCGAGGTGTTGACATGGTTACTGGCATGATCTATGTTCATACCATATTTCTACACCGTATGACGAACACCGACTCTGAAAATGAATCCTGCTCAAGATAAAATTGCACAGCGAGGCCGGATAATTGGTATACGGGAAGCAGGCCTCTCTGTAGCTGACATAGCCATGGAACTGGGAATTTCAAAGCCTACTGTTCGACGCTGGGTGCAGAGGTGCTAGATCGTCCTAAGTATGGGGCACAAAGAAAGATCACCCCAGAAGAAGACCGGAGAATAATCAATGAAGTGCAGAACGATCCTATCAACAACGCGGTCGCCATCCGGGAGACACTACAAATGGGCCTGTCAGTGGATACCATAAGGAGACGGTTGCATGAAGCAGGATATCACCACCGTACTCCTGCCAAAAAAAAGAGAGGATCGAGGAACGACATCGTCAGGCTTGGCTGTCGTTTGCTCGCCAGCATATAAATAATGATTCGCATACTGGAGCAGAGTTATCTTCTCTGACGAGAGGACGTTTGCGTCTACAACTCACGGCCGTCTTTGGTGTTGACGACAGGACATGAAATATGCCCGCCAAAATATTTACGAAGTGGCACGGAGTGGGCACGTGACGGCGAATGTGTCGGGATGGATGCACCTGCAAGGATTAGGGGAGCTAACTGAGATCCACGGGAGATTTACGGCAGATCAGTGTATGAGATCATGGAGGAGGTGATGCTGCCTTCTGTACGCGCGTATGCCTTGCCCGGTTCTAGGGCAATTGCGTCCTGGTCAAGTGCGTCCCGGACAAATGCGTCCCGGTCATTGGCGTCCCTGGACAATTGCGTCCCGGACAATTGCGTCCAGGACAATTGCCCACTTCTCCAACGAAGATGAAACGACGTAAAATAAGAACGCTTACAAACCATGCAAACAGTCTTAACTCGAAGAAACACTGTCATACCATGCAAACTACAAACATGCAAGAGAGGATGAGAAAAAAAAGTATGAAAAGTATAACAAAGTGGGTTAGTTTACGCTACGAGCTACATCTAAATTAGTGTTAGTCTAATTTTTTTTTTTATAATATAAACTTATCGCTGCCATGTCACAAGCTGGCATTACTCGTCAACAGACTCAAACCTCGACTATCAACTCCAGAGCTCCTGTTGCTAATTGTTTTATTTTAAACGACGTTAATATTTTTAAAATGCCTATCTAAACGGTTTTTGAACATATTAACGCTGGTAGAGTTCACGACGGACGCGGGAAGATTATTCCATTCATCACTTACTTTAAACGTAAAGTTTTTAGCGATGTTAGTAATGAAACGTCTACCACGTAATTTAAATCCGTTATTACGAGTATTGTTATTATCGAAACTGAACAATTTGTAAAAATTTACGTTATAGATTTTATTAACGATTTTGAAAACTCCAATAAGCTCCCCCCCCCTTAATCTCCTAGTCTCGAGTGAATGCAAATCTAATTCTTTAATCCTATTTTCGCAAGACTTGTTGCGTAGTGACGGAATTAGTTTCGTGGCGCGTCGCTGAACCCTTTCCAACCTATCAATATCCTCACGCAAATACGGGCACCAAAACTGAACGGCATATTCTAAGTGAGGCCTGACTAGGGGACTTGTAAAGGGGCAATATAATATTCTTCGATTTAAATTCGAAATTACGCGCTATGAAGCCTAACATCCTATTGGCTTTTGCGCAAGACTCCAGGCACTGGTTCCTAAATTTTAAATCCTTAGATACGCGTACGCCTAAATCTACTTCCTCCTCAACGCTCGTTAACTGTCTATCATCCATTGTGTACATGTAATTATTGTTACGAGAACCTATATGCAAAACTTTACATTCGTCTACGTTAAATTGCATCTGCCACTTATTCGTCCACTCCATAATCCTATTTACATCGTCCTGGAGCCTATTTCTATCGTCCACGTTAAGGACTTTAACGCCTATTTTAGTATCGTCGGCAAATTTTGACACGTTACTGGTCAAGCCTACATCTATGTCGTTAATGTAGATTACGAATAGCAATGGGCCTAACTAACACTGAACCCTGAGGGACACCGCTACCTACATCCAGCCACACCGATTCCCTACCATTAACAACGACCCTCTGTTTCCTGGCACGAAGCCATTCCTCTAACCAGTTAGCTACCTGACCGCGTATACCGTGTGCTGTAACCTTCGCAATTAATCTTCTATGCGGAACTGTATCGAACGCTTTTTTAAAGTCTAAATAAATAACGTCAGCCGCTCTATGCCTATCGTATTCGCGCACTATTTCGTTATAAAACTCTAACAAATTAGTTAAACAAGATTTATTGCGTCGAAACCCATGCTGACTACTATTAATCAAATCGCGACTTTCTAAGTGATCGATGATACGATCCCTAACCACGGATTCCAAAAGTTTACTGACAATTGACGTTACGCTAATAGGCCTATAATTGCTAGCGACTGTGCGATCGCCTTTTTCAAGAATGGGCGTAACGTTAGCTAATTTGAAGTCTTCAGGAATAATCCCCCGCTTCCAGTAACTTATTAAAATTTTTTGTTATAGTCTCGCTGCTAAATGGAACGATATCGTCCACGTCGGGGACATTATTTACGTCTTCTACGATAAAAACTGTCGCAAAAAAGTTGTCTATGTTATCTTTTATCGGCTTACGATTATTGACGTAGTCAAAAAACTTTTTCGGATTATGTTTACTATCCGCACCTACAAGTATCTCTAAATTACGCTTAGCATTCTTAACAGATCTTTTAACCCGACATCTAAGCTCGTTTATAAACTCACCTATTTCTGTTAAGCTAATAACGGAACCATACACCATGATGAACCATCCCGATGGTTGTGTAATGTCTATTTTTTGGTTCAAATTCACTAGTATATAAAAAGTTGTATTGTGGTATATGTTCATATAGACTTGCAGTAATCATAATGGAACCTTATTACTGTGTAAGACTAGTAAACATGGAGGTCAACGCTGTTCACGATCATATTAATCGTTTATCTTTATGAACACAGACATTACATTATAATTAGGGGCCGTTCAAAAATTACACCCCAGAACCCCCAGAACGTTCTGTAACGCTAGACCAGGCAAGCACCCCCTAAAATGTTATGTAACACTTCCCCACGCCACACGTTACGGAACGTTACATAGGGGCGGGGTCAGGTTTTAGCAAAAATAGTGTTCCGTAATTTTTCAACGGCGCCTTACCGTTATATCAATGTTATATGTTGGACTTTGTTGTCCCCACCTTCCCCCAGTTTGGGTACTTTGACTATTGCTGCGGCGTTGCCACATGTACGGTCTCGCCTGTAAGGCGAGGAACATTACATATGCGGGCAAGTGTACATATTCTTACGAAATAGTATCCAATTTAAGGTGTAAAAATACTTTCCTCTGATTGGTCAGCCTTTGGAAATGAAACATGGTCCCCGATTGGGGAACTCATCTCAAACGTAGTGTTCTGAATACACGCGAGATGTACTGTATGTACCCTGCTAACGTACACGGAAACTTCTATGACATTGACAAACAATTTCAGGAGTATTCCGCTATTACTCCGTAAATACACAGGGTGTTCTAAAATTATCTAGTAAACTTTTATATATCTGTCGATCAGTAGTCGGACGTTGTGAACAATGTGTTCAAGTTGAAGGGAGCCACTTTGAACATATAAAATAAACAATTATTGTTGCTGTATTTGAAATAAAATTGTTAAGTATCGCATAATTTTTTTTAAGATATTGCGCGTATATAAAACTACTAGGTAATTTTAGAACACCCTGTGTATATATATATTTTCTTTATGCAGGAAGGAGGGGCCCCAAGGGCAAATGCCCCCCCCCCATAGAGGAAGAAGAGACAAAATCAAAATCCAAGGTTCACGAGATGCTTGAACACTGCGTTTGAAAGATTGAAGGTCATAGACAGGAGAAAAGGTGGATTGAGGAAGATTGTTCCAGAGTTGACCGGTTGAGTCGATGAAAGATTGAAAATACCGATTAACCCTTTCGTTAGAGAGTTGGACAAAAAAGGAATAAGAATCTGTCGAAAGTCGGGTACTGCGTGCTTTCCTTAAAGGAGGAGACATGCAGTTAGAGAGTTCAGAAGAGCAGTGTTCGTTATAATAGCGACAGTAGAGAGAGAGAGAGACAGAGAGAGAGAGAGAGAGAGAGAGAGAGAGAGTGTGTGTGTTACAAGGAGTTACAAGGAAAAGAAGCACCTCAAAAGGCCTTGCGGCCCATACCGAGGAGGTACCAATGGCAACGGGTGCCAGGAAAATTTTACACACTCAAATAGTGTGCAAGATTTGGTCTAACCTTTTCTTGAAGATCCACAGAGGAACTGTTCACAACTTCTGAAGGTAACCTGTTCCACGTGTCACAGATCTTATACGTAAAGTAATTCCCAACACACTAGTCCTAAACCGTTTCAAATCCAACTTCCAACCATTGTTGCGAGTTGGGTTATCATTTAAACTAAACATGCTTCTAAAATCGACATCGTTGAACCCGCGTAAGAGCTTGAAAACCTCGATCAGTTGACCGCGCAGCCTCCGAGTTTCCAGCGAAAACAAGTTCAGGGCGCGTAAGTCGATTGTAGCCCATATGCCTAACGGAAGGGATTAACTTTGTGGCCCTCGCCTGCACTCGCTCCAGCCTCTCAATATCTTTCCTGAGGGTGGGACCAGAACTGCACAGCATACTCCAGGTGCGGCCGAACCAGGGAATTGTACGAGAGAGCACAATCTCCTTGTTCCGAAACTGAAATTGCCTCCTGATATAACCCAACAGCTTCTGGGCTTTCTTTTCCACCTCTACGCACTGTTTCGTAAACTTAAGGTCGCTGCTAATTAGCACACCCAAGTCCTTTTCCAAATCAGTCGCCTCGATATTACTCCCAACATCGAGTAGTCCGACTTGGGATTGGCGTAGCCAATGTGCATCACTTGCATTTACCCAAGTTAAACGGCATTTGCCATTTTTCGGACCACTCTCCTATCCTACCTAGGTCCGCACGCAGTTTCGATCGCTTCGGGCGTCCCAACATTGGCCCCAAGCTTGTGTCATCAGCGAATTTGGCGATCCGACTGACGATGCCACCGTCGATATCATTTATGTAAATGATAAACAACAGTGGCCCCAAAACGGAACCCTGAGGAACCCCACTAGTGACCGAGGCCCAACCCGAACTAACCCCTTTAATTACAACCCTCTGCCGCCTATTCTTCAGCCAGTTTTCAATCCACCTACCTACTTCCCCACCGATACCCAGCGCGCGACTTTCGCCATTAGCCGGCGGTGAGGTACCTTATCAAAGGCTTTCTGAAAGTCGAGATAAAGTATATCAATCGCCCTACTCTTATCATACTCACTCAACATGACGTGGAAAAACTCGAGCAAGTTGGTGAGACACGACCTATGCCGTCTAAACCCATGTTGGGAGTCCCCAAACAGCTTGTAGGAATCCAAATGGTCAACGATCCTATCCGCTATTATCCCCTCTAATAATTTACCTACAACTGAAGTGAGACTAATGGGACGATAGTTCCCTGGACTTTCGTGATCCCCTTTCTTAAAGATAGGTGTCACGTTGGCTTCCCTCCAGTCACCAGGCACCTGGCCCGTCTCCAACGATTTGTTGAAGACTGTAGCCAGGTGGGGACCACCTGGTCGCGCACCTCCCGCAACACTCTAGGGAGAAACTGGTCTGGCCCAGGAGCCTTAAACGCGCTCAGTTTGTCTATTCTATTGGCAACGACTATCGCGGTACACCGAACACTATCCAGGCCAGCACCTTCGTGCCTCACGCCTTTCTCGGGGATTACGCGGGTGTCCTTCCCGGTGAACACTCCCGCAAAGTATTCATTAAGCACATTAGCGATGTCCACGTCGGAGGTCCGCAGAACGCCGCTTCGGTCTGCTTCTAATGGGCTTTCTACTATTAACATAACTGAAGAACTCCTTAGGGTTCCCCTTGCAGAGGCTTGCCACCGCTAGTTCTTTGTTACGTTTCGCTAGCCTAACCTTCGCCTTCAATTCCTTACACAGGCGGACATACACTTCAGTGTTCTCATGGGAACGATTGGCCTTCGCCCTCCTATACGCTACTTTCCTATAGCCGATGTCACGACTGAACCACTTAGGCTGCGTTGAAGCAGGGGTGACCGGTTTTGAGGGTATGGCAGCAGACTGCAGCACCATAAACTCGTCCCGGAATGCACTCCACACTCCCTCAACATCGCCGCCACCTCTAACCCCATCTCACCTACGCTATCCCGGAGGCTAACAAAGTCCGCCCGCCGTCGAGCTTACTGCCTCTCGAGTTACTACGCTTCACCCGAGGGACGCACACACGGAACCTAATCAGACCGTGATCACTCCCGCCCAACGATTCGTCAACGGTGAGGCCAGTGACGAGGTTGTCTTCGGTCGTGAATACTAAGTCTAGAACGCTTTCGCCTCGTGTAGGCTCATTGACCCACTGAGTGAGGAAGTTCTCATCAGCAAAGTCAACTAGCCTCCTCCCTTCAGCATCAGCAGTCCTGTCTTCCCACTTTATGCCGCGACAGTTGAAGTCTCCTAAAACTACACACACCCTATCCCCTAGCAGGCTACGGAGTTCGGTGTACAGGGCTGTATCCTCCTCGAGGAGGAGATGCGGAGGTCTGTACACCAAGATTAACCTAAAGTTCGTCCCTCCCACATTCAGATCGACGCCAAGCAGCTCCCGTTCTGATCGGAACTGGCAGTCAACCGGACTCAAAGTGTCCCTGACGTATATTAGTACCCTTCCCACCTCCCCACGGGTGCGGTCTTTGCGAAACATTCTATACCCGGGAATTTCGAACTCCCCAACGTAGTCCCTACGATCAGTATGAATCCAGGACTCGGTGATAGCAACGATATCCTGGTATTCTGATGCTAAGAGCGCTCGTAGCTCGCAAAACTTATTCCTAATCGACCTAGCATTTAAAAGCATTGCACGGAGGGAGCCTTCCCTATTCTAACCGCCCCCTAGCACGACCCGTTTCCCGAACAGCCAGGGCTGTCGGCAGTTGAAGAGCCCCTCACCAACGAGGGGGCAACCTCCGCAGGAGCCTGAGCCCCATCCAACGGGAAAGGAGGGTGACCAACCTGTACACGGACGCACTCTTCAGTTGAAGGTACGTCCGCCACCGGCTCAACATCATCTCTCCCCGGGCTCGACCTTACCATTCTGTATAGGTGCCGGTCGAACAGCGCGCCTAGCACACCTTTACCCTTGTCATTGAGGTGGACACCATCCCTCTGGTAAAGGTCCCACCCACACGAAAATGCGTCGAAGGGGTCAATAAACCTCATGCCCAGCGGGACGCACAAGTCTTACACCCTCTCGTTGATGCCAATGACCTTACTGAGCGCATGGTCACTGGCATTCATCCGCGGTAAAATACCCATCAACATTCCCCTGTCTGTCTTCAGTTTTAGATCATCCGCAAGAGACATGATCTCGGTGATGATCTCTTCTGTAAAACCTACCCTACCGCCTTTGAGGAACAGGTCGTTGCCACCAGCGTGGACAACGATCGCAGTCCTCCGACTAGCCACGCGCAACTTCTCTACCTCCTTCCTTAAGTGCGCCGTTCCCCGCCCAGGAAAGCACCTTACCTTCCTCCTGTCCCGGTTTGCAGAAACAAAGTACTTCTCCTGGCCCCTGATCTGCGAGTCCCCAATCAAAACGGTGTCTTCCTCCTTCGAGCACAGGAGACTAAAACGGTTGTAGGTCCTGACAGGGGCAAACGGGGTCTCAGGCTTCGGCTTCGCAGCCTTTTTGCCCGAGGCCTTTCGATACCCGTCGCCACCCAGAGACTCAGCCGCACTTACACCACCCGACCCACCCCGACCGGCAGTTACATCCTTCGGTTTCTTTGGGCCATCGGTAGGCCCCTTTCCACCCTTTTTCTTTATCGGCCCCTTCCCACCCTTCTCTATCGGCCCTTTCTTTGCGCCCTCCACCTTGCGCCACGGTTCCGTGCATTCCACGTCGGTCGCTGGCAATTCCTGACACTGATTTTGTACCCTGGCCCCCGGTTGCACCTCTATCCTTTGTCCGCGGTCCCGAGCTCTGTCCAGTCCATCGCTGGACCGCCTTTCTAGGGCAGCTATCCTATCAATGAGCTCCGAGTTGGAGGGCGCAGCCGCGTCAGTGACCGCCGCACCTCCAACAGCCGATCTGGACGACTCGAGCCGCCGGACCCTTTCCTCTAGCTTCTCGTAAAACTGCATGAGTTCGCAAAAGCGGCACATGCTGGCGTGGTTGATCTCCTCGAAGCAGGCTTCTTTGAAGTTCGTCACCCACTGGTTTACTCCACACCTCGCACATTCAGCTTTCAGTTTCTGCGGTCCAGTCATTGTAACTTTTTTTTTTTTCGAACTCTGAATACACTGAATAAGATAAAACGTTCTAGCAATGAAAACTATCAAAAACGTTCTGACCAATATATAAAAAAGGAGGGGGGGTGAATTCTTCCCGCGCGTAGACGCATCCGCCTATTTGCAAGTGACGTTCATCCCATCCAGAAGACTACAGCTCTCGCTGCTGCCGCACCTACCAAGGGTCTCCCCAGTGCCGGACAGTCCCAAACGTATCGCAGCTACCAAATGACAAACACTCGCGACGCAGGCGTCACGGATTTCCCGCCAGGAGCGACAGCGAGATGCAGCCCCTTACTAAGTCTTACTAGTCACTCACAAGCGGCCAGACTCTTAGAATCCAGTGTTCAAGGGATATCCCACCAGACCCAGAGGCTACGCCCAGAGTTTACGCTGGCCTGGCAGCCAACTGGGCAGTAAAGCTCTCTCACCTAAGAGCAGTACAGCCAAGCACCATCAATTGATCAATTGGACACCAAAGAACGTTCGTAGGGGGATGGTCAGGCCATTACGTGCTGGGAATGGGCTTAACGGGGCACTAGCCACATTCATTCACCGCGCCCCTACGCCTGGGACCCCTCCATCCCAGTCTCTCATGACCTACGAGCGTTAAATGGTGTTATTTATAGAGGTTCCAAAGCCTCTCTTCCCACGCATGAGGTAGCAGTAGGGTCCTTATAGTAAAAGAAGAGAAGAAGACTTAATACTAAACAAATTATTTTTTTTTCAGTCAGAGGAGAGCATCCTTAACCTAAGCTAAAGGAACAGAGTAGCGATGGGATGGGGTCCTAGTAACCTACGGGACAGGATTGTACAACAGACTTCACCCGCCCTCCCGAAAGAGAGAGAGAACCTAAAGGAATTGGCAGCCAATTCTCTAGAATCCCACGACTCGGGACCGGAGGGCTGTCACACGCAAAGTATAAAGTTCACAACACCCAGAAGAAATGTGCATAACCTTTATACCTCCTGCGGAGGGAGAGAAAGAGAGAGAGTTACAAGGAGTTACAAGGAAAAGAAGTACCTCAAAAGGCCTTGCGGCCCATACCGAGGAGGTACCAATGGCAACGGGTGCCACGGAAAATTTTATACACACTCAAATAGTGTGCAAGATTTGGTCTAACCTTTTCTTGAAATGATCCACAGAGGAACTGTTCACAACTTCTGAAGGTAAACTGTTCCACGTGTCACAGATCTTATACGTAAAGTAATTCCCACACACACTAGTCCTAAACCGTTTCAAATCCAACTTCCAACCATTGTTGCGAGTTGGGTTATCATTTAAACTAAACATGCTTCTAAAATCGACATCGTTGAACTCGCGTAAGAACTTGAAAAACTCGATGAGTTGACCGCGCAGCCTCGGAGTTTCCAGCGAAAACAAGTTCAGGGCGCGTAACCGTCGATTGTAGCCCATATGCCTAACGGAAGGGATTAACTTTGTGGCCCTCGCCTGCACTCGCTCCAGCCTCTCAATATCTTTCCTGAGGGTGGGCGACCAGAACTGCACTGCATACTCCAGGTGCGGCCGAACCAGGGAATTGTATAGAGAGAGCACAATCTCCTTGTTCCGAAACTGAAATTGCCTCCTGATATAACCCAACAGCTTCTGGGCTTTCTTTTCCACCTCTACGCACTGTTTCGTAAACTTAAGGTCGCTGCTGATTAGCACACCCAAGTCCTTTTCCAAATCAGTCGCCTCGATATTACTCCCCAACATCCAGTAGACGACCTGGGATTGGCGTAGCCAATGTGCATCACCTTGCATTTACCCAAGTTAAACGGCATTTGCCATTTTTCGGACCACTCTCCTATCCTACCTAGGTCCGCACGCAGTTCCTCGATCGCTTCGGGCGTCCCAACATTGGCCCCAAGCTTCGTGTCATCAACGAATTTGGCGATCCGATTGACGATGCCACCGTCTATATCATTTATGTAAATGCGTCGCATGAGTGTAAAGCAGCAATACTGGCATCGTCTTCAAATCCTCTGTTCAAGTTAAAGTGGATGACAATAAAAGGCAAATTTAATACTAACATTGTCAAAAAGAGGGTTCAAGAAATGTTGGTTAATGCTGTTAAGAGCCTCAGCGAGCAGACCCCCCAGCAAGAACTAAGTGATGCTGCATCTGACGGAAGTGCAGATGATTTCTTCTGTTATGAGTCTGCTTCCACTAATGTCTCTGCAACCCAAGATTCCACTGAGATGGAAGTTTTACAGTATCTGGGTGACGGAAGTCATTCTCTCCAATCTCTGAGGCAGTACCCAGGAATTCTTCGGGTCTTCCTGAAGTATAACACACCACTACCATCCTCTGCTCCTGTAGAACGGTTGTTTAGTTTGGCTGGTCACATTCACGCTCCAAAAAGGAATAGACTGTCTGACCAGATGTTTAGCCAGCTGGTATTTTTGAAGGGTAATAGTAATTACTTTTAATTGTTAGTGTAATATTTTCAGTCATTCATGTATCCTACAAAATTAAAACATACTTTCATTAAATAAAGCAATTGTTTTTATTTACATCTATAAAACCCATTAAAATGTCGTTGATTTTACTTACAGTGCGTACAAATTACTAGTATAAACAATAATATCTAATACCTACATATTAAATGAATAATTATAAAAATGTACCGGCGATACATGTATCGGCGGTGCATGTATCGGTATCGGTATCGCTTAAGACATCTAGAAAGTATCGGCGTATCGGTATCGCCTAAGACGTTCTTCATGTATCGATGTATCGGTATCGCTTTAGCGATTTTCATGTATCGATGCCCATCACTGTCCCTTCTGTTGATGTGGATGACGTTGCTCAAGTGGTTCAAACTAGAAGTAAAATTAAATCCACACTAAATCCCCCTCCTCTTTTTAAAACTACTTTTAACAATGAAGTATCATTTAAGAAATTTAAAGAGGCCGTACAACATTGTCCCACTTTAGTTAACGTAAAAAGGAGCGTGAATGACGGGATAATTGAAGACTCGTAGTAGTCTCTTATAAATATGTATGAGATGGTGATTTAATCTATAGTGTGCATTAATAATCCTAATTCCGAACTTGTAGGGAAAAAGAGCTTTAGTTATACCTCTCAAATACCGTAACCTTGTCTTAAAATTAGCACATGACTCGCCATTTGCTGGCCACTTTGGTTATACTAAAACGCAGACGAAAGTTTTGGATAAATTCTATTGGCCTGGAGCATCTGGAGATGCCAGAATGTGATGTTTGCCAGAAAACATCAGCAAAGGGGCGTGTAAAACCCGTACCCTTAACAAAAAGTTCCAATCATTACTGAGCCTTTTTCGAAAGTGTCAGTGGACCTCATAGGCCGTATACACCCTCCTTCATCATAATGGCATATGTATATCCTTACTGTAATAGATTTAGCTACCAGATTCCCGGAAGCAGTACCTTTGAGAAATATAGATTCAATCTCTATAGCCGAAGCTCTTATAACTATTTTCTCAAGGGTGGGCGTACCTAAACAAATTCTATCAGACCGTGGTACACAATTTACCTCCGAAGTTATGGAGAAGATTCATGAATTATTATCAATCAAACCAGTGTTTACAACTCCCTTTCATCCTGCTAGTAATAGACTTTGTGAAAAACTAAATGGTATTCTGAAGAGCATAATTAAGAAATTATGCAAAGATCACCCGACCCAATGGCATCGGTATATACCAGCTGCTCTTTTTGCTTATAGGGAAATATCCAATAGCTCATTAGGCTTTTCATCTTTCGAACTCTTGTACGGCAGAGAAGTTAGAGGCCTCATATCTATCTTGAGTGAATTGTGGCGAAACAAGGATAATAACTCAGACACGGTTTCCACATATCAGTATCTCCTTGACTCGAGAGATAGACTTGAGGAAACGGCAAAGTTAGCTGCAGCTAAAGCCGAAACTAGTGCTTCTTTATACAGGGTGTACATAAAGTCAGGATCTATTTTTGTGAAGCACTTGGAAATTATATGGAATTCAATCATAAAATGATAAAGTGGTAACATTTATTAAATAATTAAGAGTAGGATTCGACGTGACGCCCATCAGTATCCCTGCACAGCTCAAATCGTTCCGCAGCATTTCTAAACACATTCTGGAGCATTTGCGGGGTTATGTTATCTGCAGCAGTTCGTATACGTGTACGTAAGTTTTCAAGACTCGTAATCTTCGTCTGATAGACGTGCGATTTGATAAAGCCCCATGCAAAGAAATCTAAAGGGGTTAAATCTGGTGATCTCGCTGGCCAAGGTCTGTTGCTTCCGCGTCCGATCCAGCGATTTGGAAAACGTCCATTTAGATAATCCTGAACAATTTTGGCATAGTGACAAGGAGCACCATCATGTTGATAGACGACGGGGATAAGATTATTAATACCGTCGTCTATCAACATGATGGTGCTCCTTGTCACTATGCCAAAATTGTTCAGGATTATCTAAATGGACGTTTTCCAAATCGCTGGATCGGACGCGGAAGCAACAGACCTTGGCCAGCGAGGTCACCAGATTTAACCCCTTTAGATTTCTTTGCATGGGGCTTTATCAAATCGCACGTCTATCAGACGAAGATTACGAGTCTTGAAAACTTACGTACACGTATACGAACTGCTGCAGATAACATAACCCCGCAAATGCTCCAGAATGTGTGTAGAAATGCTGCGGAACGATTTGAGCTGTGCAGGGATACTGATGGGCGTCACGTCGAATCCTACTCTTAATTATTTAATAAATGTTACCACTTTATCATTTTATGATTGAATTCCATATAATTTCCAAGTGCTTCACAAAAATAGATCCTGACTTTATGTACACCCTGTATAAGACCTACTATGATCTTAAATCACAAGTCAGAACTTTCAAGCCCGGTGATGAGGTGCTTTTACTCCTTCCTACTGCTACCAACAAGTTAGTAATGCAATGGAAAGGACCCTATCCTGTTTTAGAAAGACGCAATAAGTTAAATTATTTAATTAGTATCAATGGGAAAGAAAAACTCTACGGGGCTCCAATAAATCTTAGCTTCCCCGCCCATGGCCTAAACCATTAGAAGTACAGTAAAACTAAACATACCTTACAAAAGAGAATTCAATCCTGCATTTAATGAGAAACAATTAAAACTTGGTGTTCCCGCCATTGGCTTCCAGACAGCCTGAATTCGCTTTGGGTAGCTTGCCAAAAGTGACGTGAATAGATCTTGATCGTTACGCAAATTTGCTAAAAACAGTTTCAGTGTGTTGTGTCATTGTATCCTTCGAAAATCGATTTGCTGCAGGTTCTTGAAACAAGAGACATTCAACCTAGTCCTTTATAACTGATCCAATGTGTTCACAGACGTTCAGGTCAGGAGAATTTCCTGGCCATTCTTCATTTCCAAAGAAATCGATCTCATGGTTCCGCAACAACTGTTGAGTGGCTAATGCCTTAAAGCAGGGGACCTTATCGTGCAGAAGTGTGACCCTGATCGACATCCATAACATTGTTTGGGTTTCTTAGTAAAGGAATGATATGCTGGGATATAATAATATCACGAAAATACTGTCCATCCCAACTCTGATCATTTGGCTTCAGCACCCACATGAGCTTCTTTGCAGTGAACAAAACAAACACACCAACACAGTGGACTTTTTAATAATTCGCGATAATGTTCATTGTCATCGATTTCATCTGGTGTTGTGGCCCACACTCGATCATTTTGGTAGTTAGGCCGACGTGTTACGTAAACAAAAAATTCATCGGAGACAGCTAAATGCATGAAATCATCCACATCCCAATCTTCAAGATAATGGGCAAACCACATTCTGTCATCGATGTTAAGTTGCGTTTTTCTTGGCTTTGGAAGTTCATGCCAAGGCTTTAAACCTTGCCTATGACGGTACAGTCGAATGATCTCACCACTAACGATCTTTCTCTCAACACTTCGACTCTCCTAGAAAGTTTAGCACAGCTGTTTTTCCGCTTACGCGTACCGCTTTCAATGATGTCCTTTGTTTCCTGAGAGAGTGGCAAATTTGGGCGCCCAGATTTGGTTGTATCCATTTCGCATTCATCCAAAGTTTAATTCCAATTTCTTTTGACGAAGTCCTCACTTCTTCGCAACTTTTTGGCAACCCATGAACGTGTTATAAAGGTGGCTCCAGCATCACGAGCTTCCCGAAATGTTATTGCTCGTATGCGATCTATCACACGTTGCCTCTCCGAATCACCAATTAATTGAGAAGCCATTATATTATCACTTTATCAGCTAGAGTAATTTTAATACCTGCAATAAATAAAGAATTTTATATATTTTTATAATCACTGAAAACTATTTCGATACAAGTAAACATGCAAGCTGGAAATGGGGGGGGGGGGGCTGAGGTTTTTTGGAACCCCTTACCATGCTAATATGCTTAAAGTACCATAGGCGTGCTGTGGTTAATAACCTTATGGTTACTGATGAACTGGAGATTTCAGTCTGGAATTTGTGACGAAGCGCTGTTCTTAGTACAAGCTTCCGTCATCAATGACGAACCCTAACCTGAGGAAGACGACTTTCATCTGACCGCCTTCTCGAATGATGCACCCTTCAACTTGGAAGATTTGTCCGTAAACTCTCAATTGAAGAAAGAAGTAGTTGACGAATTGTTTAACCTCTTGACATATTTCAGAGAAGTCTTGTCTAACATCCCGGGATGCACTAATCTGTTAGAACACAAAATAAGTCTTACTTCGGCAGACCCTCTATGGAAAAAACCTTATCCCGTGCCGGTTCACCTGAAGGAGGAATTCAAGAATGAAGTATCCAAGCTTTTGCAACTTGGAATAATCGAGCCCTCATCAGAATATTGTTCTCCAGTCGTAATTTTACGGAAACCTGATAATAGCATCCGGGTATGTATAGATTTTCGTAGGCTCAACTCTATTACCATCTTTGACTCAGAACCAATGCCCACCATCGAAGAAAATCTAGAGAAGTTTGCAGGAATGGAATTCTTCTCCGAAATAGATTTATGTAAAGCCTATTATCAGGTCCCCTTAGAAACATCCTCGCGTAAGTACACAGCCTTTGCAACCGAGCTAGGTTTAATGCAATTTACCACACTACCCTTTGGGCTCGTAACAGCTTGTAGTACCTATATCCGCTTAATGAGACTGGTTTTGAAACCTTTAAAGCATGTTTCGTTTTATTTAGATAACATACGTCCATAACAAAAACTTGGCCAGAACACTTGCTTGCTCTACGCCTACTTTTTGAACGGCTCAACGAATGCGGCCTCACAGCTGGACCGACGAAATGTCACTTTGCATTCTCATCCTTTCAGTATCTGGGATTTCTAGTGGGAAAATACCAACTTCAACCCCTAGAAGAGAAGACTAAGGCTATCCTCAATATGAGTAGACCTGGAAATAAAAAAATTAAGATCTTTTATGGGTACTATGTCTTTCTATAGGAAGTTCATCGAAAGCTTTGCCAACATTTCTGCTCCCCTAACTGACCTTCTAAGGAAGAAAATGAGTGAAAAGCTAGACTGGAAAGATTAACAGAGGCTTTCAGCAAACTAAAGAATTGTCTCACGAAGGCTCCAATCCTGAAGATACCTGATACCACAAAGATATTTGGATTATGTACGGATTCTTCAAATAAGGGAGTTGGATGTGTTCTGCTGCAGTATGACATTGAAGGTAATGCAATGCCTGTAGCCTTTGCAAGTAGAAAACTCTTACCCAGAGAAGAAAGGTACTCTACTATAGAAAAGGAATGCCTTGCTATAGTGTGGGGAATTCAAAAATTCAAAGTATCTGGTAGGAAAAGAATTTCTCTTAGAAACGGACAACAAACCCCTGTCATATTTACGAAATGTGAAGTCCACTAATGGCAGATTAATGAGATGGTCACTCATGCTGCAAACCTATCAATTTAGAATAATGCGTGTAAAAGGACAGTTAAATCATTTTGCAGACATCTTGACTAGATGTCCCTCTTGAGTTCTGAAAATGTAATTAGTTACATTTTCTTTTAGGGGGGAGATATCAAGAAGATACTCTTCTTGATTAGGATTACTCCTTATAAAATTAAAATTCTACACCCACCATATTCACCCTTTCTAAACGATCAGAATGTGTTCATACGTTCGTTTCCTAAAAAGCGATGTGATTTGTATGACAAGTCGTCTCTAACCTCTCTTCTGTTAGAGATACATTACCTCCTGATGAGTACAGCCCGACTTGTCTTGTAACTTTTATTTTTTATTATATTGTTTAGAAGTTTTTTTAATATTTGTATTGTTGTGATTCTTTTTTTTTTGTTTGTTTAATTATGTAATGTAAATGTCTTCAATTTTAGTATATATCCTATATTCATAATTCGTATTATTCTTCAAGATTCTTCCTGAATGCTGGTACTCTCCGATACTACATCGGCGAAGATAAAAAAAAAGATTTGTTAATAATTCACTAAGAAAGAGACACTTGGAGGCTGTCTGATACATCTCGGCATCCACCAGATTCCTAGCTTTCCTGCCCATAGTTATATACACATCATTTGTTTTCTTTGTTATTTATTTTGTCACTTTAACCCTTCATTTAAGTTAATATCCTTATAGTATAATTATATATCTGATGTCATACCCATTTAATTAAGTAACTTAGTTTTCATTATAAATATAATTTTAAATTTCTTTTTGTATATTTTCATCATCCTAACCACTACGTGAAATTTTTAAATTCCAATCATAAATTAATTAAGAACCTGGTCTCGTTTTGACACCAAGTTAAACGGCATTTGCCATTTTTCGGACCACTCTCCTATCCTACCTAGGTCCGCACGCAGTTCCTCGATCGCTTCGGGCGTCCCAACATTGGCCCCAAGCTTCGTGTCATCAGCGAATTTGGCGATCCGACTGACGATGCCACCGTCGATATCATTTATGTAGATGATAAAAAACAGTGGCCCCAAAACGGAACCCTGAGGAACCCCACTAGTGACCGAGGCCCAACCCGAATGAACCCCTTTAATTACAACCCTCTACCGCCTATTCTTCAGCCAGTTTTCAATCCACCTACCTACTTCTCACCGATACCCAGCGCGAGCACTTTCGCCATTAGCCGGCGGTGAGGTACCTTATCAAAGGCTTTCTGAAAGTCGAGACAAAGTATATCAACCGCCCTACTCTTATCATACTCACTCGACGTGGAAAAACTCGAGCAAGTTCGTGAGATACGACCTATGCCGTCTAAACCCATGTTGGGAGTCCCAAAGCAGCTTGTAGGAATCCAGATGGTCAACGATAGTATCCACTATTATCCCCTCCAATAATTTATCTACACCCGAAGTGAGACTAATGGGACGATAGTTCCCTGGACTTTCGTGATCTCCTTTTTTAAAGATAGGGGTCACGTTGGCTTCCCTCCAGTCACCAGGCACCTGGCACGTCTCCAACGATTTGTTGAAGACTGTAGCCAGGTGGGGAGCCACCTGGTCGCGCACCTCTCGCAACACTCTGGGGAGGAACCGGTTTGGCTCAGGAGCCTTAAACGCGCTCAGTTTGTCTATTTTATCTGCAACGACTGACGCGGTACACCGAACACTATCCACGCCAGCACCTTCGTGTCTGACGCCTGGCTCGGGGATGACGCGGGTGTCCTCCTTGGTGAGCACTCCCGCAAAGTACTCATTAAGCACATTAGCGATGTCCGCGTCGGAGGTCCGCAGAACGCCGCTGGGGTCCTTTAACGGGCCTATCATGCTTCTAATGGGCTTTCTCCTATTAACATAACTGAAGAACTCCTTAGGATTCCCCTTGCAGAGGCTTGCCACCCGTAGTTCTTCGTTACGTTTCGCTAGCCTAACCTTCGCCTTCACTTCCCTACACAGGCGGACATACGCCTCAGTGTTCTGATGGGAACGATTGGCCTTCGCCCTCCTATACGCAGATTTCCGAAGCGATGTCAGTACTGAACCACTTAGGCTGCGTTGAAGCAGGGGTGACCGGTTTTGAGGGTATGGCAGCAGGCTGCAGCACCATAAACTGGTCCCGGAATACACTCCACACTCCTTCAACATCGCCGCCGACCTCTAACCCCATCTCACCTACGCTATCCCGGAGGCTAACAAAGTCCGCCCGCTGTAGATCGAGCTTACTTCCTCTCGAGTTACTACGCTTCACCCGAGGGACGCAGACACGGAACCTAATCAGACCGTGATCACTCCCGCCCAACGATTCGTCAACGATGAGGCAAGTGACGAGGTTGTCTTCGGTCGTGAATACTAAGTCTAGGACGCTTTCGCCTCGTGTAGGCTCATTGACTCACTGAGTGAGGAAGTTCTCATCAGCAAAGTCAACTAGCCTCCTCCCTTCAGCATCAGCAGTCCTGTCTTCCCACTTTATGCCGCGACAGTTGAAGTCTCCTAAAACTACACACACCCTATCCCCTAGCAGGCCATAGAGTTCGGTGTGCAGGGCTGTATCCTCCTCGAGGAGATGGGGAGGTCTGTACACCAAAATTAACCTGTAGTTCCTCCCTCCCACGTTCAGATCAACGCCAAGCAGCTCCCGTTCTGATCGGAACTGGCAGTCAACCGGACTCAACGTGTCCCTGACGTATATTAGTACCCTTCCCACCTCCCCACGAGTGCGGTCTTTGCGAAACATTCTATACCCGGGAATTTCGAACTCCCTAACGTAGTCCCTACGATCAGTATGAATCCAGGACTCGGTGATAGCAACGATATCCTGGTATTTTGATGCTAAGAGCGCCCGTAGCTCGCAAAACTTATTACTAATCGACCTAGCATTACACACAGAGAGAGAGAGAGAGAGAGAGCTCTTCAGAAGTAAATTTTGAGTTTTAGTGTACTGATACCTCCGGCTCTTCCCTCATCGACCGTCCAGACTGTCCTTTCCCCACCCGCCCGGTTTTACTGGTACCCCCTCTCGTCATCCCAGGTGTTCCGGGAAACCACAGACAAACAGGGAGGTGCCATCTCGGAAAACGGAAACATCCCCCGTTGCACGACCATCTGAACCCCGCCTAGAGACTCCCCACCCTCTGGACCCGCGACGGTTCCCGGACTGCCGCGATCCACGTCTCCGGTCCCGTTCGGTCGACTCGGTCCTACAGTCCCCGAAGGGTTTGGCGGGTCAGTCTATTCCCTCCTTGGTGAATGGCAGGTGACCCGACAGGCCCCCGACTTAACCTCCGCCATCATGGACCTAGATATCCATCCACAACCTAACTCCCTTGCACCTTCACCCTCTCCACTTCTCCCTCGTCCAACAATGAACCCTCCGAAAGCGACGATCCTACAATGGAACTGTAGGGGAATCTTCGCAAATTACGAAGGCCTAAATTCCCTGATTGCCTTTGCTCGTCCGGTATGTGTCTGTCTCCAGGAGCTAATCCTGGGGACCAGACCGATGCCCTGCCCTACTGGATATTTTAGCACTGCCTCTCCGTCTCCTACCTGCACACGAAGGGGGCTGCCATCCTCGTCCATCGGACGATGACCTCGTTGAGGTTGTTCAACAACTCCCCAGGCCCTTCCTACTCTTGGGCGATTTCAATTGTCGCCACCCTTGTGGGGTGATACGACCTCCACTTTTGTGACTCCCACGCTGATTACCTTCATGGCAGAACTCTCCTTCGAGTGCCTCAACGACGGCTCTCCCACGCCACTAGATGCACCCCCATCCTGTATAGATCTATCGTTCATCTCGACAGACGGCCTCCTGGACTTCACCTGGCAGGTGCTGGATGACCACGGCAGTGACCACTTCCCTGTTTGCCTCAAGCTAAATCGGCACGACCAAACCGTTTGGGTACAGGAGAAGTGGATAACGGCCAGAGCTAATTGGCCATTTTTCCGGAACAACACTTCCACACGTTGTACGACGGCCCAATTTCCATCCTCTGATGAATGCATTGCATACTTTGAGGCAACAGTTGTCGCGGCAGCAAGCACCAGCATTCCACGATCTTCTGCCTGCCCCCGAGCCCGACGTGTACCGTGGTGGAACTCAGTGTGTGCAGAGGCTACTCGAGCCAAGAAGAGGGCTACCCGACGATCTTATCGTACGCGAACCCCTGCCCATCGCATAGAGATGCAGCGGGCCAGAGCCGTTGCTCGCCGTGCGATGGAGACAGCACGCCGAACTTCCTGGCGTACCTTTGTATCAGGTATCACCTCCTCCACACCATCGGCTACCATCTGGAAGGTGCGGAGTGTCGCGAGACATGCTCCTTCCCGACCCTCGGTCCTCCGAACTAATGACGGGCTTCTCCATGACCTTAGGTCGGTGGCGAATCTTCTCGCATCTACCTTCGCTGCCGTCTCCTCCACAGACAGCCCCCACGCGCTGGCCCCTAACAAGAGCTGCTCACCATCTCTCGACAACTCTTACAATCGGCTGTTCACCATGCGAGAGCTACAGGCGACACTGGCCTCTAGACGGTCTCCTTCCCCCGGCCAGGACAGCATCCCCTACAGTAGTACAGTATGATTCAACACATCCATCCTACTATGCAACTCCCAGCTTCCTAAAGACCCATTACTTTACTATGCACACCTCCCAAAGTAACAGAAAGACTAATCTTACAAATCACCAACCCACACATACCACTATCGCCTACTCAACATGGATTCAGACCTCACCACTCAACCACAACATTACTCACTAACCTCACACAGCACATCATGGATGGCATCAACTCCAGACGACCAGCTCAACGTACACTATTAGCAACAACAGACATTAGTAAAGCATTTGATGCTATCCCACGCTTCCCTCTCATAAACAAAATACTCAACACAAACATGCACAATAACACGAAAGGGTGGCTGAGCAACTATCTTTCAGGAAGATCCTCGCATGTCACATTTAATGGCAAGTCATCCAAAAACAAGCTTTTCCGAACGGGGTCCCTCAAGGCTCTGTTCTCTCACCAACACTCTTCAACTTATACATGCATGACATTCCAACACCCATAGATAACAAGCTTACCTTATCATATGCAGATGACATCACTCTAACATCCACCCACAACAACATCGACACCGCTACAAATAACCTATAACCATACATAAACAGTATACAAGACTGGCTCACACACAATAGACTCAAAGTAGCGCCCACAAAATCAACCATCACCTTGCCTTACAAGCAACACAAAAGAACACCAGATAACTCCACAGCTTACACTAAACAACACCAACATTCCATACACTCACAGGACCAAAATACTTGGAGTCACATACAACACATCATTATCTTTTGCAAACCACACTCAGGACATTAAAAACAAATGTACGTCAAGACTTAACACGCTTAGGGTACTAACAGGCACAAACTTTGGACACCAGCAGGAAACAACAACACTCATATACAAACAATATATTCGCTCAGTTATGGACTATGCTAGCCCATACTGAAAGTTAGGGAACATTTAGAGGGGAACACAATTCATGGCAGCAGCGACAACTAACCCACAACACCCTTGCCACTACATGTACAATCATGCACCAACACCTCGCACCAGTAAGGTAACACCAGAGAGACATAATAACCAAATACCCCATTCCATACCACGCCCCACAGACATCACAGTACAGAAAACACACACACACACACACACACACACACACACACACACACACCACACACTTAACCCACAAAGCACTGACACGACTCGGTCCGAATGCGGTCCTATGTGCGAAGCCGCCACCCATTAACATGTCAGAGATCAGTCTCAGCAGATCGGATCGAGTTAACTTAGCACGATTCCGATATGGACATCACCCCAACTTACAGACATATAAACACAGACTAGGCAACTCCACAGACGACACCTGCCACCTGTGCCAGTACGCACCACAAACAATTGAACACATTATGACAGACTGTACCACTCTAGCACAACATAGAACACAACACATCACTAGTGCGCTGAACCTCTGGTCCACTCCGGAGAGGGCGATCGGTTACCTGCGTGCCACCGGCTTGCTCGATCAGGGTGGGCTGATCGGCTAAACAACAACTATGCAACTGTTCCTACTCGATCTCTACAACCGTATATGGATTGAGGGCACGTTCCCCTCTCGGTGGAAAGAGGCCCACGTAATACCAATCCTCAAACCAGGCAAAGACCCTCTTGACCCTACTAGTTATAGACCAATCGCTTTAACATGCTGTGCCTGTAAAATCTGAGAAAATGATCGCTGCGCGACTCTCCTTTCTCCTTGAAAGCAATGACTCCCTCCTGGCTACCCAGCTGGCTTCAGACAGTTTCGCTTCACTACAGACCCCTCCTGCTCCTCAGCCGAGATATTCAGAACGTCTTCAATAGAGGATAGTTTGTTCTGTCCACTTTCTTCGACAACCAGAAGGCCTACGACACCACCCATTGACGTATAATCCTTAGTGAGCTCCAAAACTTGGGTTTCGTCGGAGCCCCGCCGACCTTCATCAGGGGCTTCTTCTCCTCCCGGACCTTTCAAGTACGGGTGGACTCGGTCCTCTCTGACACCTTCGAGCAAGAGGACGGGATCCCACAGGGAAGCATCCTCAGTGTCATATGCTTTTCATAGTCATGAATACAGTAGCACAATCCCTTCCACCCACCGTCCGTTCCTCCATCTACAGACGACCTTACGATATGGTTCGCGTGGCGGGAACTGCCGGTCGTCCAACGACAAATTCAGCTCTCCATCCATCGGGTGGAGAGGTGGGCGACATCAGTTGGTTTCCGCCTGTCCACCTCTAAAACCAAAAGCATGGTCTTCAGCAGAAGATCTACAGCTATACCTGCCCCCTCGGTCACGCTATACGGCGAGCCCCTCGAAGTGGTGCCCACCGCGCGGTTTCTGAGCATGACCTTCGACCGACGGCTCAACTGGGTTCCCCACCTCAGGCACCTGAAACACACACTCCAGCGTCCCCTCGCTCTCCTAGACCACCTTTCCCACACCACGTGGGGCGCTGACCGACGCTCGCTCCTCCGTCTTTACACTTCCGTGGTCCAGTCAAAGCTGGACTATGGGAGTGTTGTATACGGATCTGCCTCCAGCACTTCCCTCCGAATCTTGGACCCGGTGCTCAACAGGGGCCTCCGCCTCTCCACCGGTGCCTTCCAATCCTCCCCAGCTTCCAGCCTCCAAGCAGAATGTAACTACCTCTCTCTCATCCACCGACGGGGTCTGCTCCTCATGAGGACCTACCTTCGCGCGCAGAGGCTGCCCTCGTCACTTCTGTGCGCGGCAACTTTAGAACCTCCACCCGAGGGTCAGAGCTGACACTTCACGGAAGCGGTCCGCTCTTTCCTGGATCTTTCCAACATGCCCCCTCCCTCAGTCACCCCCATCTCGTATCATATCCATCCTCTCTGGCTCCTCACCCCTATCAAGTTTTGCAGGGACTTATGTGCCCTGCCGAAAGCTACCACGACCACTTCGGTATGTAAGTCGCTTTTCCAGGAACACGTGACCCGACACCTGAACACTGTTCCCATCTATACGGATGGTTCTCGATCAGAGATTGGTGCGGCTGCATCAGCGGGGATGGCGACCCAACCGCTCTCTAGAGACGTTCCCCTTCCCCGTGAAGCCTGTCTTTTCGGCTGAACTCTTCGCTATTTTAGAAGCCCTCGACATTATGAGCACCCAATCCGCCAACTCCTATGTCATCTACTCAGATTCCCAAAGCGCACTACTTTCCCTTGAAAAATTTAACCCCCCCTCACCCACTTGTCCGCACCATCCAACAAACCTTCCACTCCTTAACGGCATCCCAACACAAGGCGGTCACCTTCTGCTGGGTCCCGGCACATGTCGGTATCGGGGTAATGAGGAGACGGACCGTAAGGCGAAATCCGCTTGCTCATCGCCAGTCTCCGCCCGGCCCCTCCCTTTCACGGATATTTTCCTGACTCTCCGCTCCCACTTCCATTCCATCTGGCAGCGGGAGTGGGACCAGGCTGTACACAACAAATTCCAGCTGATAAAACCTTAACTTGGCTACTGGGCTTCCTCGTTCCATAGGTCCCGTCATAAAGAGGTGGTTCTAGCCCGTCTCCGCCTAGGGCACACACGAAGCACACACGGTCACCATATGGCTAAATTGCCAGCCCCGCTCTGCCCCACCTGCCATACCCCCATCACTGTCGTCCACCTCCTGGTCGAATGCCTGAATCTGTCTAGTCTCCGCCACAGCTGTTTCCCCTACCTGTCCCGCATCCCCACGTCCGCACGTCTCCAGTTCATCCTCGCTGAAAGCCCCCACTTCTCAACGGAAGCGATTTTCTCATACCTCACCCGCTCCCAATTACTTCATCGCATTTAAATTCATAACCCCCCTCCCACATATTCAATAACTGAACCTTCTCGCTCTCTCAGTCTAATACCCCCACCCCAGCCAGTGGCGGTTCCTCATATGGGCAATATGGGCAGCCGCACAGGGCGGCATTTGTGGAGGGGCGGCATGAGCGCCTGCAAAAAAAATAAGAATAAATAAATAAAGAAATAAATAAAAATAAAAAATAAAATAAAAGATCAATGACTTTGCATCAAGGAAGGTAAGAAGAGTCAGGCTTTAGATGGCAGTTGTGCTGTGGTGCAATTTATTTTGTTTCTTGTTCAAAGTGTAGCATAATAATTACCCTCTCTTAAGTGTCTTATTCTATTTATGTGATAGAGCATTTGTACAATTTAGAAATTTGATTCTCTAGTTTATTTATGGCAGTTGTGCAATTTAATTTGTATTTTTCCTGTTCATAGTATCATAATTACATTCTCTTAAGTGAGTTATTCTATTTACGTGATGAAGGATTTGTAAAATTCAGAAATTTGAGTCTTTGTTTTGGTTCTGAAGTTCCAACAATTAGTCCAATAAAAAGTTATTTTGTGAAAGAGTTATGTCTGTCCTTTATTTTGGGGGATTCGAATGTGTGTGTGTTGGCGAACAGGGGGGGGGGGGCGCTGAAGGTGAGGTTCGCCCAGGGCGTCATGTAAGCTAGGACCGCCACTGACCCCAGCATCATTACCTACCCTCTGTCTCGCCGAGATATGTACCACTCTTGGTACGAATCGGCGGTTGAGCAACCAAAAAAAAACTATATATATATCATGAAAAAGAAAAACTATGGTATTTGTCATTTAACATTACTTATTCGGACTATAGTGGATTTAATTATCCCAGAAGAGTTCCTTGTTCCATGCACGGTCTGTGTGTATCATATATATACATATACAGGGTGGGCCGTAAGTTTCCATACATAGGAAAAATAAACATTTTTTTATGGACAACCATTTTTATTTATATAATATGCTCTACATGGTTGCCATTGTTTTGAAAACACATTTCAATACGTGTTCCCCACTGTTGATGAACACGCATTAGCACAGTTGACGTTATGCTTGTAATGGCGTTGGTGATACGTTCCTTTAGATGATTTATGTTTCGTATCTTTTCCTGATACACCATGGCCTTCAAGTGCCCCCAAAGATAGAAATCAAGGGGGTTGAGATCTGGGGATCTGGGAGGCCACTCCACAGGACCACGCCGACCAATCCAAGCATCCGGAAACTGCTGATCCAAATTTTCCTATGTATGGAAACTTACGGCCCACCCTGTATATATATATATATATATATATATATATATATATCTATTATATATTTTCGCCTGTCTGTTTGTTTGTCCTTTATGTAAGCGCAAACCATTTGACCTAGATCTACTAAATTTGGCACGGGAACCTCTTCGGGAACCTCTTATGGGATGAAGAATGTTAATAAAACACCCCAAGAAAGACAATCACGCCTTGAAGCTGATCGTGAACGACATGCATCAACAATGTGAAATTTATCCCGGGCAACGCCGGGTACCTCAGCTAGTGTATATATATAATTATATATATATATATATATATAATTTATATATATACAAAAAAAAATACGATACATAGAACAATGAAATTTTAGTATGTTAGTATGAGGTCTTTTAGCATTTTAGCTGAGAAATTGGAATTATGGCGAATATTCCAGAAAAATCTTGCTAAATATAGGTTCAAGTTGATAATTAAAGCGATTTTAATTAACGTGAGCCAACTGCAGGAGGATTAGACAAGCTTCTCAAGAAAATCGATAGAACAGGAGATATCAAAAGAATACCAGGTAGTGGTATTAAATTTGGTCACCAAACAATCCTGATTTAAATCCTGTCGATTACTGCCTTTGGGAAAATTTGTCACAGAGAATTTATCGGTCAAAGTAAGAAATGTCGCTCATTTACGACAGCTGCTTCTGGAAAAATGGGATGAGCTACCACAAGAACAAATCAATAAAGCCATAGATGAGTTCCGTCCTAAACTGAAAAAGGTTGTAGAAGTTCGTGGTAAACATATCGAGCAGTTTTTTGTGAGATATGTGAGTACTTTGTAACTTTTTATCTGCAGATACAATGAAGTAGTAGTGTAAATTGAGAATTTCCAGTGGCATAAAGAAATGTTCAATAAATCCATAAAAATCCAAAAAAATATTGAAATCTGACCATGACTTTGGATTTTACAGCCAAAGTTCGAGTTCTCCCTTTTTTAAGTCAAAATGTGTTTAAATGATTTATACAAATTTTACAGACAATAATTACCATTGAATTTTATAAAAGCAAGCCAATTTTTATAACTGAATGATTAAATTTGGTTGTTTAATATTAACGTGATTTTTTAGTTCCATAAATCTTTGTGCACATTGAAATAATTTTTCTATCTTTTTTTCAGATAAAAAAATTACTGTAGATATCCCTCAAATGCCATTCTCTGATGAAGATAAAATAATTATTAAGTATTATAGGGTTAATAGGGGATATGGAAGGCACAAAATATTGGCGGGATTCCTCAATAAAGGATGGACACTGGGCTGACTGGATACGTTGCTGAAAAAAATTGATGCTACAGGCAATACTGTTAGTAAAAAAGGTAGTGGTCGTCCAAGGAGTGTTAGAATGGAAGAAAACATTGAAGAAATTTCTCCCCGAATTCTTAGCAAGAAGATAAGCCAGGCACTCACTAGACTCTAGCGCAGATTTCAAAGTCGACTGGAATATCAGAAACTATTGTAAGACGAATTGTAAAAGAAGAACTCGGACTTAGACCATACAAACGTGTACGTGGACAGAAGATCAGCACTACTGACCAAGAAAAACGAGTCATAAATGCAAAAAAATGCTAAGACGCATCACATTTATGAAAGCAAGTCAAACATTTTTCACTGATGAAAAAATATTCACTGTAGAACCACCAATGAACTCTCAGAACAACAGAGTATACTCAGAATCCTATCAATTAAAGAATCGAATTTCGGACGAAAGACTGCAACAAGGAGCCACTTTTCCAAAAGTATTATGGTGTCTGTCGGTGTTTCCAAGCTGGGAAAAACATCTCTTCATTTCGTTGAGCCCGGTGTGAAAGTTAATAGCGAATATTATCGAAATGTTCTTTTAGCAAGCATGATTCCAGAGATGCGCGCTCTGGCAAATGGAGGTCATTTTGTTTTTCAACAGAATGGAGCAAGGGCACATACGGCAAAAGAGACTGTTGTTTATTTAAATGAACATGTCCCCAAATTTATTGAACCGGAGAATTGGCCTCCGAAAAGTCCTGATTTGAATCCTGTTGATTATGGGATCTGGGAAAACTTGTCAGAACGAGTTTATCGCGGTAAGAAAATCAGAAATGTTAACCACCCTAGAGATGTTCTGATTGAACAATGGGCCGAATTCCCACAAGACCAGATTGATTCAGCAGCAGATGAATTTAGACCAAGACTTCGAAAAGTAATAGAAGTTGGAGGAAAACATATTAAACTATTTTTAGTTTGACATTTTAATAGCAATTTTATACGAAAGGCATTTTTGGTTGTATAATAAAGAAATTTTGAGTATTTACGGTATCTTTACATTCTATTTTTGTTTACTTGCTAAACTGAGGTCTATTCAGCTACTGTGCTAAAAATTTAAAGAAATGTCAGATAACGCTATTTTATTTTGTTTAAAAGGAAAAGTACGGACGCATGTTATTTTGGGTGGACCCTGTATATATATGTATATAAATAAATGAATGAATAGCAGTGCTTCACTGGCGCTTGAACTGCTAAGGTCATATCCTGCCGAAACTAAAGTAAAGAGAGATCACAAGGAGATAGGGTAAGGAAGACTTTGAAGCAGTATCAGCTAAAGAAAATTAGTGAGAGAAGAGTAAAGGTACTATGAACAGCAAAGGGAGGAAGGAATTACACCCGAGTCATATTAAATAGAGAACAGAAGGCCAGTTTGACAGAGAAAGGAGAAAAGTAGTGTCTTTTGGTATAGGCGTGGAGTCACCCAACAACAGAGTAAGAGTGGAGCCTGAAGGGCAAAAAGGGAGGAACTGGGAGCGAGCGACGGCAAAAGGCAGGACAAACCAAGAGCAAATGTGAAACGGAGAGAGGAATGCCGCAAGGGCAGGATGGGGCAACATCCCCCGTCATAAGATGCCCATGCGTGAGACGAGTACGACCGATGCGTGGGCGCATCAGAGCGGTCTCTAACCGTCGATCATGCTGACAGGAGAATCGTGGGCTTCAACGCCCTCAAAGAATTCCCGGACACGTCTTCCCATTGGTGCTGCCACCGCCAAAGGAATGCGTCCCGGAAAACCCTCGTAAAGTCCGACGCCGGGAGAGGCATGTTTGGGTCGAGAGGCAGGGAGGACACATCCCTCGCTGCAACGTCCGCGCGTTCGTTGCCCGAAACACCAACGTGGG